>JASPKZ010001583.1:1200000-1505000 GCA_030220185.1 Diploptera punctata | reverse complement strand
AGCGCTGGCATCGTTTTTAGAAAAGTACACGTCAATACTCACACCATTTCACCGCACTCCCCTCCCCCTGCGTGAAGCATCAGCCACTCGAGTACGGATGTTGCCAAACTTCCCCCAATGTCATGGCTCTTGAATATTGAATAATGCATGGTTGGAGTCGAGTTGACAACACTGAAGTGCAAGTGCAAGAGAAAAATATAAAAGAGAGAGATAGAAATGGAGGGAGATAAATGATTTGCCGAGGCGGAAATGGAAGTAGGCTTTAGTTCGCATATCTTACGAGGGCACAGATCCGTTGAACAGACAATACAATCTGTTGGAGGTACGAGTATATAAATCCCTGACAGAAAAGGCGTATTTCCATTTTATTTAAAATAAATGGAACGAATATTCGAAATGTGAAATTCAATCGTAGCTGGTCTCTATGTGGGTGATGCATTTTCTCATATCATATAGTGAAGATTTCGAAATTCACGAGCAAATATTTTAAGCAAGATACTATCTGTAGGAACGATAACTTTATTAAATATTGCATAAGCAGTCAAAAATTGACTATTATATTAAGATGAAAAACAAATTCTAGGCGAAATACTTTCAGAGATTGCTCTGGGATCTTAATGTTTTATCACCAGGGCAAACAAAGATTTTCATGTACTAAAAGTTAACATTAGAATCCAGGTGTATTATATGATTCATTGTTTTTAAGTGGAACAGAAACAAAAGATATAAGCCTTACTTTTCATTATACTATGTTTCAATCTTAACTTCTAGTTCATACAGAATTTGATCTATATATCACTGAGATTTATTTGGAAAATCCGGATGTATCATAAGCAGACTGCGGGGAAATAGTACTGAGATGTGAAGTTACGAAAAAACCAACTTGTTTGCTTACAAAATGCGAGTAACTGACTCAGGCAATGTCAAGACAGGTGGAAAGCTAGTGATACCTATTGCTCCCTGTACATGACGTAGTCTCCTTATTCTGACCACTTGTAGACGAACTTCGGATAATTTGTTGTTTTTCTTCTTTTAATTAAGGGATTTGAATTTTGTTTAATAACAGTGATTATCATTAGTGTTCGTAACTATGAAATATCATTGTTATTTTATTAAAATGTAGAAACATTTTCATAATTTATAAACTTTTTTACATTACATTACCCTCCATATTAGCTTTTAGTCTATTTTGAAGTTTATTTTCTCTTTTAATTTATACAGACAGGCACAGATTAATCTGAAAATATTTATGACTGATCATTATTTAAAAGTGTTGATATTTATTTAATGTTTTAAAAAAAATGTTGTTGATTATAACTTGCACACGTTATTCAACTGCAGAAAGCGACGGTCTTTGGGTTTAGTAAAATTACAAGGATATTAAATAAAATTAATTAAGTGAATGGTTTTTACAGATAGCATCCTCATTGATAAAATATACTTATTCGTGTAAAGTGGACCCAGGTCCTCGTTGAGGGTCCATATTAACCGAATTCCTTTGTTATGTTTAATTATTTTATACAGCCACCATGTCACATATTATCAAACCAGTCAGTATATTAAAACAGCATCTACATAATATAATATATTTAGGAGTTTTTCAACATTTGAACTACAAGGTAACATCACCTAGAAGCACTCTCCACTGAAGATGCCCTCCGCAGTTGAGGGAGAAACGTCTGGAAGAAATACCAGCTATAGACCATGGCCACATAGACCGGAATCTTTTAACATTGTGATTACAGGCCGTAAAAGCCTGCATTCCAGAATTTGTAATATTCTACAGCGGAAATTAAGAATTGATTCTTAGCTTGAAAAACTTTTAAAGTGGTCATTTTCATAAATACCACAAATAAACCCTTCTTCGCACAGAGAATAAAAGAAACTGGCCTTGAACCCGTCAAATTTGATGAGGGGAGGAAATTAAAATATTTTCTGTTCAAGGGCAGCACCAATTAAAGACGATATTAACAGGGTCCACTCAAACAGGAGGATCTACGTTACCCGAACTTCCCTATACATAAAATAAACTTACATTTTACAACTGTCTTAATTACTTATTATTCAGCACTGAAATTAATAGTTGCATTGGCTATATTAACTGCAGAAACTATGTTTTTGTTTATATTTAAGTCGCACTGTACTTGTAAGAATGTAATCACACTTTTCTTGTACTATTTCCTCGCAGTCTGATCATAATTAACACATAATTTTAATAAAACAAATAATTAACTTAAAATGTTCGGACTCAATTTATGTTTCGGTATTTTTTTTAATTAGACAACATTTTCAGTCATTATTTCTCAGGATGTCATATCATCGACAACATTTTTAAATGATAACTTATATTTTCTTATTTTTCTGAAAGAAAAATAGGTTTCGTTAGTTGAATGCAAATTTTAATTCGTTTCATTTCATTTATTTGGTTGCTATGGGAACAGTTTGTTGCGAGGCTTGCTGATATGAAAGAGGATAATATGAGAACGAGAATCAGGAAAGAATGCAGAGAACAGAACCAGCAGTAATTGAGTATGTTCAAAATGAATTCTCACTCCGACTTAGCCACTTCCAGTTTGTATATGAAAAAATATTATGAATTCCTCAATAAATAATTTGAAAGTTATTTGTTGGCAGTAGTGGTGTAAACTGTGGAGAAATGTAATAAAACAAAACGATAATTAACCCACGAATACCCAAATAATTATTGATTATATCAGAAAAAAACATAACATCTTATGACGAAATATTGATCTAAACAAATGCTGCCACCAAACTGGATGCTTATATTTGGTAGATGATGGGAAAGGTTAAATCAAGCTCAGACTTGAACTTCGTTTCATACAGAGTGTCCAATTTATCATGTTCACTAAAGTACTTCTTTCTCAGAAGCCAAATACGAGTAAGAATTTGTTCCAATAGAAGTTTTTAACTTCAAAATGAACTTCTTACTGAGGTTATATGTTGTAGAACCAAGGATTGGTGTTTGTAGCCCCATTAATTAAGGGATATAGTTCTGGCACTATGTACATTTTATTCAATAACACATTTATTCTCTTCTATAAATACTCAGAAATGTTCACCCTGTACCTTTGTACTCAAACAATACCATTCTTACATTACTGGAATTTAGTAAAACATTCGACACGGTAGACTTGGACTTATTGCTGCAAAAACTTAAAAACCTCTTACTCTCTGATAGTGCCACGCAATGGTTCAATTCCTACCTTCATGAGCGCCAGCAATCTGTTGTAGGAAATCATGCATTATGTTCTTCTTGGTCCTTCTATAAATCTGGGGTTCTACAGGATTCGGTGCTTGGACCTTTGTCTTTTCAATCTACATAAATGACATATCTAACTCCCTAAAGCATTGCAAACATAATTTATTTGCAGACGACATGCAAATCTACACCACAGAGACAAATATTCTGTAAATGACGCTGTTGCCAAAATTAGCGAGGATCTTGACTCACAAATGACTTGGACAGTTAAATGTGAACTGCAATTAAACCCTATCAAGTCACAATCAAGCATTATGGGTTACCAGAGACTATTATCTACAAGTAACCTAAACACAAACTCGCATGTGTCACTAAATGGAGTTCAAATCCCTTATAGTGAGACAGTAAAAATTCTAATTGACAACAACTTAAATTGGAATACACAAATAAAACATACATGCAAAACAGTCTTATCAATAATACATTCATTAAATCACGTAAGAAATTGTCTGCCATTCGCTCTTAGGAAAATGTTAGTAGAAACACTTGCAATGCCCCATTTTGATTATTGTGGCACTCTTTTTTTTACAGACTTAAATATTATTTTCACTCAAAGACTTCAACGTGTTCATAATTCTTGCGTACGTTTTATTTGTGGTATTCGCAAATTTGACCATGTTACACCGTCCCTGGAACAATTATTGTGGTTTCGTCTAAGAGATCGTAGAACTGTCCATTCCCTATCTCTTCTCTATAAAATACTTCACACATCATCGCCGAATTATTTATCACGTAATATTAAGATTAACAAATATTTTCTTTTGTTTTGTTTTAAATATTGTATAATTGTAAAATTTGTTTTCTATATCCCATTATTTTTCTTTGTTTATTATATACATTAGACAGTAACAATTTAATATGTGTTGCTTGTATACATTTTATTATCAGTTCTAGTCTTAATTTTAACTAATATTAACTAGTTGCATTATAGATTATAATGTAATAGATATTATCTTTTTGATCAATTTTTATTTAGTATTTAATATTAGGGTTAATTGAGATTATTATATTCTGATGTAATACATGTTTGTCCTGGTGAATGGGAGAGAAGGCCACATGGCCTTAACTCCACCAGGCTAAATAAATCGAAATAAAATAAATAAATAAATCTAAATAGTTCCCTAAAGACAAGGAATTCACACTTGTTTAAGAAAATAACTATTAAATGTCTTACTTTTACAAATCTCGTACCGGTGTTCATTGCAGTAGACTTCGTCGTTTCATGTAGAGGACATATGATTAGGGAATTCAGGTAAACACAATAGTACTCTGGGTTGGGTAACAAATCACCCTTTTCCCTCAAATTACCGTAGTTTCAAACTATATACTATTGTATTTAAATAAATTATCATAATTAATGCCACGAGTGATTTCTAATTCTAGACTATTTAACTCATGCCCCAAATGGGAGTCAATGACCAATCACATTTCAATGATTTTTTATTTACAACCAATCACAGTCGTGTTTCGCCTAAAATTTACCAACTAAAGTTTATCATAACAAAGAAAGCACCTCCTTTTTAACATTCTGAATATGTCGTAGCATTATTTTGCAGTGACTGACTCTCTAAGAAATACGGCTACCAGATTTTATATATAGTGCATGAATGTCAACACATAGCGCATACGGGAGATAATATAAAAACGTTTGTAACAATTAATTATACCACAAAAAAACACTGTTTGCACTTTCTTAAACGAATTATTTTCCAGGAAATTACGCAGAAAAATATAATTGACATATTTACATCATAGGACATCAGAAATTAATTAATACCTATAACGTTGGTTATAAATTTCTCCACTAGGGCGCATTCTTACAACATTGCGAACTTTTGGCAACAAATAATATTAAGATCTGGTTGCAGTGATGAACAAAAGAAGCAAATGAAGCGTACCAATCATTCCTCATTTGTTTTCAAACATCGCCGTTTACATTAAATATAGCATATAAATATTTTAAATAACTTTACTTAAATAATTATTTGTGAGTGTACAGCTTCATTTTATTCGTTAAATAGTCCTAACAAATGCCACTCTTGATTTCCAAATTCTCTAGATAAATTGGAAATCACTCGTGGCATTACTTATGAGAATTTGGAAATCAAGAGTGGCATTTGTTAGGACTATTTAACGAATAAAATTAAGCTGTTTACTCACAAATCAATATTTAAATATAGTTATTTTCAAATATTTATACACTTAATATAAATGGCTATGTTTGAAAACAAATGAGAAACGTTATGTTGCACTTGTTTATCACTGCAATCAGATCATATTATTTATTGCCAAAGGATCGTAATATTATAAGAATGCACCCTAGCGGAGAAAAAATTAAACACATCAAACTGTATATTAATTAATTTCTGATGTCCTATGATGTAAATATGTCAATTATATTTTCCTGGAACGTTATCACCTGGGAAAAAAATATGTTTAAGAAAGTGCAAACAAACAGTGGTTTCTCTTTTTTGTGGTATAATCAATTGCTACAAATGTTTTTATATTATCTCCCGCAACCACGATAAGGTTACATTCGTGCACTATATATACAATCTGGTAGTCACATGTGGTCATTGCAAAATAATGTTATGGCCTATTCAGAATGCTAAAAAGGAGGAGCTTGATTTTACAGTGATAAAATTAAACTGATAAAATCGAGGTGAAAAACGACTGTGCTTGGTTGTAAATAAAAATATCATTGAAATGTGATTGGTCATTGACTCCCATTTGGTGCATGAATTAAATAGTTTCCCTAAAAATCGTTTCTCTATAAGGCCCCATGTGGTGAGGGACACATAAATGTAACTTCAAATGGGCAAGTTAAACTAAAAAATATAAAGTGATATTTTTCGTATAAACTTTGCTGATCTGCCTTTTACAGATTTAGATAGACTTGGCACAGAAATGGCATGCACATTTTTCTTTAAAAATAAAATTTGCTAGAGGAAGTTTGAAATGATGTACAATGAATCAACGTTACGTGGTTACAAACCAAAACTAAAGGGGTTTGGATTTTTGTGTTTACTCTCATCTACAGGGGAGAAATTGAAACTATTCTTGACTAAAATGTAATGTTGTACTAAGCAGAAAATGAGCTCATAACTCAGAGAGGAGAGTGTGACATCATCCGGGGTCGTCTTCGTTACTAACAACTTAATTCAGGACTTTATAACAACACAGTCTACAGATATAAGTTTCTCCATTTTATATTATAAATTCTCAACGTTGTAATTTAAGTGAAAAAAAATCACACATGGTTTTTATTTGACAGACGTATTCGTTCAAATCCCAGACTCACCAACTTGAGTGTGGTTTTTCAAATTTTCTTCAGTTTTTAAATCAGCCTCGGTGATCTACGGATTAAGTTCCTTGTGTTTGATCCTAAGAATCGCGGGTTCAACCCCGGCCGGAGCCGATTATTTTTTTACAATTATGTAAACTTATACACTATACAGTCCACCGCTGTGGTCTCGTGGTCACGCAGCGGGCCCGGGTTCGATCCCCGGTCGGGGCAGTTTTTCTGGGTGAGGATTTTAACGGGGTATTTCCTCACCTGTAAGACAAATGTCAGGAAAAGTTTAAGGCCCAAACGGTCCCCGAAATCATATGGTCATCATCATCATCCTTATCATTATAATTATGATCATCATCATCCTTCACCGGGGTGGAAAGCAACGGGAAGCTACCACGCCTACAATTCCCTAGTAAAGCTGTAAGCATAGCATGGAAATGCTATGATTGCACTGAAGGACCTGCCTTGGGGCAGAATTGCTATGGATGGACGGATACACTATACCATAGTAATATGTATAAATTGTACCCTCCCTATATAGAATTTAGTAATTTTATTAAAGTATTAGGTTATTGATTTTAATATTTTAAATGTATTTCGTTAGGGCGATGGGAAGAAAAAGTAACTCTTTTTTTAGAAAATTAATTTACGATTAATGGTTCCAATTGAAAAAAAAAATGTGAGGGGGGCGGCTTAGAGCTATGGGTCACGAAATCTGTAGATTTTTGGGCTCGTGGAAGAAACTCAAATCTAAATTAGAGCCTGTGAGCAAAATTTAATCTATCTTTCCGATTGAAGTAATACCCTAGTGGCCTACTAGATATACTTTAAGGCGATGTACTAACCACACGATATTCGCTGTCATCTGTAGGGAAATAAGGGTAACTACATTAGCTTGGTTAATGGATCCGCTCTAGGGAGAATTGTTGTCCCCACGAGAAGATGTACTGGTATAGAATCAGTTTTTATGACAAAAATTGGTTTAAAATTCATCTCCACGATCCACTTCATCATTTATCATCATATCACATTTTATTAAAATTAACATTCACTAAAGTTTTCTAAAACACATTGGACGATTCATACCGTCAAGTACGAGAAATGTATCTCGTTACCATACAAGAATCTCGTAATTTGTTTGTGAATTACTGTGTGAAAATCAGTAATTGTTATTAATTAATTCCCATTTGTGCCACATGTCTTGTTAATAGCAGTTTATGAGACTTAACTGTTCTTATTATATCTGGTTTTCTATAAAGATCATGTAGCTCACTGTTATGTAGTCTCCATTCGCCTGTCTGTTCATCTCTTTTTGATCTAACAATTATTCTAAGAACTTTATTCAGAAATACTAGAAATCTTTTCTCCTCCCTTACAGCAAGAATTCATGTTTTGTATCCATATAACTGGGACAATAACAGTTTTATATATTTTCAGTTCAGCGTTTTTTGACAGTAGTTACCGGAAAAAAATACGTATTATTTCATACTTAGGTACGGTATCAATTCTGAGTGTATTTCCCTTACATACTTTATAAGAAGAGAAGGTATTGTTAATTTTTGCAAGAACTATCTTCTATTCCGTAAATAACTCTGCAAGGAGCGGAAGCTTACTTCATGTAAGAAACCACCTTGGTAGAAAGGCTGTTAAAGCTTTGTAGCTTCTATGCAGTTTCCACGAGATAGTAAAAGCAATTTCACACTTGACACACACACGCACGCACACACACACATTTACCACAACAAAAAGAGAGATCAACTTTCCGAAGTTCTAGTAGCACATGCCAAGGTCAAATGTGGCGAACCATGAAACTTTCTTACAGTTTCTCCATCTCTTTCAAAGTTATATTTTCAACGTTTCTTAAATTCACGTTTAAAACTATAAAATTGTACAAATTCATTTCTAACTTTTTAAAATCATTTAAAAGAGAGATCAATTGAATTTTTTTCGAAATTAATTACATTACAATATTCCTACCGGTATCCGAAGACAAATTATAAAACTACTTCAACAATAGTTCATTATTATATTTAGGGATTTTCCTGTACACATTTTTAATGTTAATTTTCTTTCTCGCAATTTCAATAGCTGCTCAAATATAAAAATGTTATCAAAAACTGTAAACAGTACATTACCTTGACGATTACATCAGACAAGCAATCATTATAATGAAACAAACAAAACAAATTTTTTGTTTTCTTTCATTATCTGACAAAATATGTACTTATACAAATTCTGGTAATATTATGGAAATATGTTATTAATTATATTACATAGGGTTGCCAACCGTCCGTATTTCGTTTTGATAGTCCCCGGTTTTTCGAAAAATGTCCTGCGTCCCGTTCAGACTAAAGGAGAGATATGATATTGTTGAGGTGAAATGGTTGAGCACCATGTTGAGGCGTCCATTTAAAAGAGGATATTTACCTGGAACTAGATGAGATGAAGGCTTAGCTCGGCAGACAGTGTTGTCGCTCTTCAGGCAGGACGTAGGGAAATCTAATAGGGCTCCAGTACAATAATTAACAAGTTAATAGTTTAAAAAACTACCAATACTAGTTGCTTTATTCGCCAGTATTTTATATTGATACGGCACTTTAATGAAACTTATTCATTCAGGTTGAATCAAAGCTTCACTTTCCGCGTAACCGTTAAATATTATTTTTATGTAGTTTAAGTTAACTAAATATTTAAATATTTTATCTATTTACAAACAGAAAAAAGATAGTCTAAATATTCCTTAACGGACATTTTATATTTGTTCGGCGTGCATCCTAACACCATGATTTCGCCAGAAATAATGTCTTCCGTATTGAAAGAAGATATCCCTTCCCGCGATAGTCACATTACTGAAATATAATCTCTGATATGTTAATAAATTGATATAGAATCTAATAAAGAAGATTGAAACCTAATTAGTTCAATATCATATCTGAATATTCTGTCAAATATTTCGAAATTCTAAACTGCCATAAATAGTTTTCTAGTCTTTTAGAAACCCACAACAGTATATTAAAAGTAATTATATTTACTATAAAATAGTATATTACAATGTGAGGTTGGGAAGTGGTTTTTACAGAAGCGATCGCTAGCGAGGTTTTTAATTTCCGAGATTGTTTAAAACACTTCATAAACGTGCGTTGTACATTATTTTTTGCGCGATGATGTTTTTCAAAATAACAAATAATAGTAAAATAATAACATCCTTTGTTGAAAATATTTGCGTTCATTATGAACAATTGACTAACGTTAACAGTGTGATAATTGTTTACTAGTTGAGACTACAGCAGGTCGTGACACTAATCAGTCATAAAATGGCGGAAAGTACGTATTTATTGTTTTATATTGTTTCAAATAAAGTTCAGTTCATTTAAAATGCAGTGATTTGTTCTGTATAATGTATATTAACACTAACTTATGGATATATTTTTGTATATACATTGTACGTAGTATACATAAAGGGCATGGTTTTATTTCCCCACGAGGTTTGTAATATGTAATATTACAGTATAGTTGTTTAGGTTGGCAACCCCGAAATGTAGGAAATTGAACTTTCAATCATGGCTGTCATTGCTGTAAGTACGACAAAACGCACTATCGCGCAAAAAGTAATTATTTTTACTATAAAATATTATTATAGTATTTTGTATATTCATGTAAATATCTATTCAGACTCTTTATGAATTCTTAAATATTATGTAGAATATTTACGAAACTATTTAAATATTCTCATACGAAATAAGTATCCGGTTTCAAAATTTTGGTGGAATACGTAAATGTCCCTACATTTTCACATTTCATATTACAGAATAAAACGTTATAAAAAATGAATCGTTCTGTTAGCTATTCTGATGAAATGCAATCGTGATTTATAAACAACTGCATTCTAATTTCCAAAATTCATTAATTTATTCACACAATAATTGTCAGTTCACGACCGTGAATATACTATTCATTTGTAGATGTAATATTTACATTTTCTCGTAATTAAGTCATATCATCATCATGAACAAATTCGTTTTAGGCCATGTGGCCTGTACGGTCGTAATTAAGTATAAATAAAATTTGGAATCCTAGAGAAAGTTATCAGTAGTGAAAGTTTTTGTTTAATGCCAGCTGTTTGTCATTCGACATTTCAGATATTCTCTCCTGGCATTAGCGTATTGTAACCCACTTCTGAGGTTGGGGCGCCTGGAAGGCGGGGTTACGCTGCCCCAATGATATGTTGGGTGATGACGATGGGTAATGATGCGCCAGGAGAGGCCTTAAACCTACAACTTAATCTAATGAGATGAATATGATGTTGATGATAATGTTGGCCAGATGATGTTCGGGGACCGTTTGGGCCTTAAAGTATCCTGACATTTGTCCCGAGCGGGCATCGAACCCGGGCCCGCTGAGTGACAAGACAGCACGCTACCTTGAGACCACAGCGGTGGACTCAACAGTGAAAGTTAAATTAACCAATAGCTGAGAGAGTCAAAATAAAAAGATGAAGAAGTAGTAAGTGAAAATGTGTTAATTTCATAATATGATTGGTTATGTGATTAGCAGTCTAAAATATGGGATGAATGGATGGTGAAGTGTATAGTGTTTATTTTTCAGTAAGAAGTGAGAGTATTGGGGCCTTGAGGTAACATAAGAAAAGATAAAACACAAGCTTTCTGTTGCGTCAAGATCCAGGAGGAAGACGGTTGAAGGATTTTTCAAAGTCAAAAATTATGCTCCGAAAAATGAAAAGGCAATAGCTGTTCTTTAATTTGCATTTCATGTAGCACATATCATTAAACAGAAATAATGTCAGATGTCACAAAGTAACTCGTTCATAGTAATTCTGCCTGAGGGCAGGTCTTTCACTGCATTCAGAGCATTTTCATGCTGAGCTTTGCAGCTTTACAAGGCAATAGGTGTGCTAGCTTCCCGTTGCTTTCCACACCGGTGAAGGATGATGATGATGGCCAAATGATTTTCGGGGACCGTTGGGCCCTAAACTTCCTGACATTTGTCTTAAAGGTGAGGAAAAACCCCCAAAAAACCTCACCCAGGAGCCTATCCCGATGGGGAATCGAACCGGGCTCGCTGCGTGAGAAGACAGCACGCTACCTCAACACCACAGCGGTAGACCACAAAGTAATAATATGCATATTTATTTTTAATTTAAGGAAGTGTTGTAAAGTTTTGGTTTATTATACAGCATGTTATGCCCGATGTATAGCGTCGGCGCTTTACGCTCGGGTGATACTGGTTTGACATGAAGCGTATATCGTCCTTCCAAGGATTGTATTGTCAGCTATTGTGCTCTGTGGTCCTTCGCTCGTCTTTTCTTTTTAAATCAGCTGATTGATTACACTAAGCAACAAAAAAGAAACTTTTTTTTTTGTCTCAGAAAGAAAAATATCTGATTCTGGTAGTAATTTTCTCCTGAATTCAAATATGATATCGGTTTTTCTCCATCACGCAAAGTTTCCGACAGACAGAAATTTATAATTTCAAACACTTTAATATTTTCTACATTCGTAATTGCACAATATTCGAACATTCGGACTCACCTAGAAAGTAAGAAATGAAGATTTTCTGTTATATTTCGCCGGTGGAGGATCCCTCTTGATGGTCCAACAATAATCGGCCAGCTTATTAGGATTCCACTTGCCTTGATATCTCTTTTCCATAGCTGAAACCTCTTGATGAAAGTGTTCCCCATTTTATTTTACAATGGACAAATGGACGAAAAAAACGTTTATTAAAAAAAGGAATTATTTAAATCCATTAATTGATATTGAAATAAAAAAACTGTGGGTGATGGAGAAATTTCAAATACATACGAGTATTTGAAGACACGATAAAAAAACTGCATTAAGTACAACTATTGGTACTCATGAGACAAAAATCACGTTGACCAGTGTTATCCAGGAGTTGATGAGTACGGTATCGAGTGATTTTCTGTCTAAATCGAAAATGAACTTAAGTATTTCAACATTAACAAAGCTTTATCTTAACAAAGCTAGGTGCATATCAATTATTTTAATAAGTTGAACAATGCCGAATACTTAACGTACAATTTTTATGTATCATGCAACATGGGATTGTGTTAATATTTAATTATTTGCATTGGGGTATTTAGGGTTAATAAAGTTCAGAACGATATAAAATATACACATGAAACAGCTGTATAGGAATATTTCTAACTTTTCACAACAGATAGTATGCTATTAGAAATCCTCCTCGTGTCGTACAGAACTCGATGATTTGAAACAAAACTAATTAAAATTTCGTCGTTAAATTTGAAGTTACAAAATAAGCGCTTCGTGTCCCGATGTGGTCAGGATTTTTAAACTGACCCAAATCTTCTGGGGACACCATGGCCCTGGGGTCGACTCAGTCTCTAAAGGAAATGAGTACCAGACTCTTGTTCTGGGGGTAAAGGCGGCCGTCACGCAGGGCTGACAATCCAGCTGACATCAAGTGCCGATTGTCTATAAAAAGTGGGAACCTTAACCTGCTACTACCCCAAGGATCACTTTATCTTTATCTTAACTTTACTTTACAAAATAAGCGCTGTTTTGCCGACAATTTGTCATAAAATCTTCGTTTGTTTTTTTTAGCAATTACACCAATGAGTACAGATAATAGCTTCTGCATTCTTTGGAAACGCCGGCAAATTGCGTCCGGAATTCAAGTAGTTAAAATACACGACGCATCACGTCAGCGTAGAATTCTCGTGCCAGCTCTCAGCGTTGTAGAGAAAACATACATTCAATAACAAGGGGAGCGATTACAACGACGAGTTGCGCTGGCGATTTGCGTCGTAGATACACCACAATATGCAGCTTAATATGCATTTGTATAATTTAATTAAACTTAAAGACCTGAATATTGCTTTATGGTATGTTTTTCTCTCTGTGTGGAATACTGAACCTATATTTAGATCCTCATCCGCGTATGTATTCCAAATTTTTACGGATTCATAAATGGATACATACTGAATATACTGAATATATGTGGAATACTGAACCTATATTTAGATCCTCATCCGCGTATGTATTCAATTTTTTACGGATTCGTAAATGGATACATAATGATTTGTTTACTTGTTCAAGTTGGCAACACTAGTTACATGTATAGTAAGAATGCTATCATTTCAATAATAGTTTTCTTTGTTAATGTAAAGTATATCAATTCTTACTCGAATTTAGGTTTTATTTGCCTTCAAGACGTCTCCAAATACACATACATGGTGCAGTATGGTAGTCTACAACCATACATAAATCTTAACTTCATTGTACAACATTCACATTTAATAACAATTTATACGATTCATTGTACTTCATTGTACTTCATTGTACTTTAAAATAACAGATGAACTTATATTCCCTGACACATTTGTTTACAATCTCATACTAGCAGATTGCAGTTTCTTTTTTTTTTCTGAATGACAGTAGATTATACGTATCCTTACACTTCAAACTTGCATACAAACACGCATTTTAATAACGAACTGTGTTACCATCACAATACTTTTAGTTGCGTTGCGTAATATAGAAATGCATCATGTGTCTACACTTCCATCCATGCTTTTCGCAAAGTCAAAAGCGCCTAGATTTGCAGTTATCACAGACCATACAGTAACTGATTTCTAATAAAATAATTCCTGTCAAATTGCAAAAAATCGTATGTAAGCTTATTTAGTAATGTGGATTATGACGGTATAAAATGTAGTATTCCTTCTACCCCCCTGATGTTTACTTCTGACTTGAATATTCACGTCAAATATTTGAGTCACAGGTAGAGGAAGTCTCTCACGGGGCTATATGTAATTTCTTGTCCTAATTGAATATTGTTGTTTTACATATTAGCGATAGTTCCCGCAATTTATGTAATTGAAGTATAAGGTCTATCCTAATGCAAAATAGGAATATATTATTTCTACCAACAAAAATGTAATTATAATTTTAATCTGAGACTAAGGAAAAAGAAAAAAGTATAATGGAATGCAGGCTTTCACGGCCGGTAATCATGGTAATAAAAGATTCCGGGCTATGTGGCCGTGGTCTATAACTGGCGTTTCTTCCAGAACTGCGAAGTCGAGTCTACGACAGGGAAACAACAGCTGGAAAGCGCTCGCCACTGAAGATGCCCTCCGCAGTTGAGGGAGAAACGTCTGGAAGAAACGCCAGTTATAGACCACGGCCACATAGCCCGGAATCTTTTATTACCAAAAAAGTATAATGTTATTTCAAATACACAAAAAATAGCGTACCAAAACACTTAGGTCTACTTTAAGTAAGGGGGCACGCCGTGGCGTAGTGGTTAAGGCACTGAGCTACAAGCCGGAGGGTCGAGGGTTCAAGTCCCGTTGGGGTCAGGATTTTTAAACTGACCCAATCCCTCTGGCGGCACTATGGCCCTGGGGTCGACTCAGCCTCTAACGGAAATGAGTACCAGACGCTTGTTCTGGGGTAAAGGCGGCCGTCACGCAGGGCTGACAATCCGGCTGACATAAAGTGCCGATTGTCTAGAAAAAGTGGGAGCCTTAACCTCCTACTACCCCAAGGGCCTCCGGGCCTGTTGTGGGATCACTTTTACTACTTTAAGTAAAAACGTCGGAAGCAAAACAGTGATTATTGTTAATACAAGCATTGTACTGTTCCTTTTTTGTATCGTTTACAAATCTTAATGCAAAAAAACATTATTATATACATGCATTTAAACGGCAGAAAGAATGTAAGGAACATGAATGCGTTTTAAGATCAAATTTTGGAGTGTGATAAAATTTCCAGACAGAATTTCCCCAACTGGGAATGGAATATGAAACCACTGGAAATTTTACTGACATACAGGGAGTTTCACAATAAATATTACAGACTTCTAGGGGTTGTAGTGGGGACTTAGTAGATAACGTATTGATAAGGAACCCGTGTCCGGTAAAGTACCATTTTGATGTAAAATAAGTTTCAATATCGGAACACAATGGACTGATATCGCGTGTCTTGTGTTTCAGAATAAGTATTACAGACTTTTAGGGATTGTATTATAAGTGTGGTTCCATGCGGTGACCCTATTGTTCGTTGCACAAAGTGTACCTGCGACGCATGATTTCAAACACACGCGCTACAAGAGCTACGGTGTGCTCAATAATTTCTTCTGCCGCCATAATTCGTGCACGAAGATCTTCCTTCGACTCGATAGGTGTAGTACAACCCCTAGAAGTCTGTAATACTTATTCTGAAACACAAGACACACGATATCAGTCCATTGTGTTTCGATCTTCAAACTTAATTTACAACAAAATGGTATGTTTCCAGACATGGGTTCCTTACCAAAACTTTATCTACTTAGTCCCCTCTACAACCCCTAGAAGTCTGTAATATTTATTGTGAATCACCCTGTATTTAATAGTATTCCAAATTCTCTACTATAGACTATATTTACTTCAGTTAAAAAAATATCTTAAATCATAGCAACGCATTCATTAACCAATTACAGATTGATTACCCTACAGGGACCAAACTCTCATGTTCTAGTGTAGACCTATAATGAACAATTCAGTTAAATTGATTTTTTTTAATTTGTACAGGGATCCCTACAAAAGTTCCTAGAAAAACAAGCATATTTTTCTCTGCTAATGCAAAAAATCATTCAAAGTGTAAATAAAGACCGATTTATACTGTAATGATTTTCTTGAACGTAAAACTTCTTTTTCGTCACGGTTTAGGCTTATTTACTAGCCTGTTCCGGCTCCAAATTGCTGCTGTTTCCATGTTTTCTTTGGTCTTCCCAAGCTTCTTCTCCCTCGTAGTGAATAGTTTGATGCAGCTTTTGGTATTCTATTCTCAGTCATCCTTGCTAAGTATTCTTTCCAGTTTTGTTGTGTACTTCCCTATTGTTGTGTTTAATACCTCTACATTTAGTTGTCTTATTTCTGTGTTGTGTTTTTGTCTGTTCTTTGATATCCTGCTATTGGGACGTACAACTTAATACATTAAAAATCAGTTTGTATGTAGATGTAGTACCATGACAATATTATACAATAACCTGTGTAACAACAGACTTATGCGCATGTACGATTAGCATATTGACGAAAACAATGTTGTCATAGAGACCTCTGATGTTATCATAACTCCACCAAAAATGTTTACATTAAATGTCCATGTATACTTCCAATATTGCTTGCATTTTTTTTTCTTAAAATTAAAAATTATCTTCCTCATCCCTTTCCGAGAAGTTAAATAGCAACGCAAAGCTTTGTAGTTTGTTATTAAGATAAATACAAAAATGTTCAGAAATTTCCAGGGAAGGTTTTGGCTCTAAGAAAGCTGAAGGCGTTGAGCCACTTCACCCCTAAAGGTCATCCTTTGTAGTGAATAAATTCCGTTACATAGATACAAAGACACTTTTTGTGATTTTCTGACGATTCTGGCCATGACTTTAGAAACAAAATATGAAATTATTGTATTGTCACGGGTCTTTTACAATTATACAAAGTTTCAAGTCGATCCAATGATTTTAAGTGGGTGAAAATCGCGTTGAAAGATTCCGTTACATAGATAGATACAGGCCAAGCTAATATAAAGCGTGTAAAAAAAGTAGCATTTTGGACGCTTAAATGACTTAAGCAGCCTAAACCATAACAAATACATCAAATTAATGTTCACAGAATTGAATGTCTCAAAATCTTCTGCAAATAAGGCCGCGGCAGCATATGTCTTTTATAAGATACATGATGTGTTCCGTTGAGGTATTATTCAAAATTAATATAAAATTATGGAATATTCACCTGAAAGGTCCGTCTCCTCAACTTAATTAATTATTTAACTGTAGCGATTTCGGAACTTGTCCCATCATCGGAGGATTCAAAACTGGTGTTTCACTTAAGATCTGGTAGAGGGGGTTGCATGTATTGGGTTCGTTTTCGTTTATTAGGATGTCGTTGTTGTGAGCTGCTTTCATGACTTCCATCTCTTCGAGTACGTTTATCTTCGCTGGATTATTTTCTCTGTGCATTACTGTCAGGGTGTTTTCAATATTTTTTACGGATAACTCACAATAACAATTTTTTGTTTTTCATTGATGCCAAGAAAATCGGGATAACTAGATTCCTAGGCAACAAGGAGTAATCAGCACGGTGTATAAAAAATAGTTTCAATGTAAATTTATAATTACTTTTCCTTTTACTAAACATAAAAACCAGATTAATTTCATTTGTTGGGCGTAGCAGCGGACGTCGGGTAAAAGCTAGTTCATAACAGAAGAAATATGAATTCTTTTAATTATCGTTATAAAAATAATATTCTCTAGTAATTCTACCCGAGGGCAGAACTTCCATTGAAATCATAGCATTTACATTTCATGCTTTGTAGCTTTACTAAGAAATTATACGTGTGGTTGTTGTCCGTTAATTTACACATCGGTGAGGGTTGATGATAATGATGGCCGGATGATTTTCGGGGAACGTTGGACACTAAGCTTCCTGACATTTGTCTTACAGGTGTGGAAAAGCATTAAAAACCTCACGCAATAATGAATTTCTTAAATTTAAATGAAACATATTTATATTAAAATTGAATAATCTCTTCTGATTATTAGGGTAGGAATAAAATATCCGACTTTAACGTGTGCGTAGTCGAGTATAACATTCTCAATTTAATGTAACTTGGTCAGCACCTCTATACTTTCTATACAAATCATGATCTTTCTAATTCTCCAAATAGTCTTATCTTGCACTCAATCCCTTTACAATATTTCCGTTCAAATATGCCAACCATCAGGTCAATATTCTTGCATATTGACTATAGACCGAAGTATTGGAAAATAAAAAAAAATAAAAAATAAAGAAAAAATAGAAACTTAACGTAAGCATTTGTCAACTTGAATTAAACAAATGGAATCTCTTTCCTACCTTACCGCCATTAGCGACAATATGACACATGTCAAATACTTTCCTTTGTAGAGAATCACCGGAGTCCATGGGTTACTTATATTAAAAAAACGCATGCAACATCCATAAACTATCCGGTTCTTTTCAACATTTTAGAAAATGGAGAATCCTTCTCGATTAAAAAAATAGCTTGGTTTTTTCAAAAGACATTTCTGTGTTGTTAGAAAATTATAAACAACACAAACAAATGGAAATATTTTTCATAAAAGAAAACAAAAACGATTTTATATAATTAATATATTTACAAGCTAAGGTAACATTTAATGATAAAGAATCCACATTATACAGAATTACATTAACCATAATAAACTTACACAATTAATCCTAATTACACAATATGTTAAGATATATTTACAAAAGTTAAGGTTGCTATTTAAAATTATTAGCATTAAGTTAAAGAATAAATAGGGCTAACAGTTCACCACAAAATATACATTATGTACACTGTTTGAAAACGATTCTTGAAATTAGAAGTATTTTTAATGACAAAGAATTTACTTTGTGAACAATTACATTAGCTATGATGAAGTTATACAATTAAACCCAAATATACACTCAGTTATATATTTACATGAATTGAACTTACTATCTAAAATTACTAGCATTAAATTCATATATAAACATAAGTAACAGTTAAACACAGAATATATATTTACACTACTTGAATATGTTGCTTAAAAATATAAGAATTCACCTGAGGTACGAACTAATCTCTCACGGACCTAATTACAGTGACTATTTAACTCATGCCCCAAATGGGAGTCAATGACCAATCACGTTTCAATGATTTCTGTATTACAACCAATCAGAGACGTGTTTCACGAAATAATTATCAACGTTAGGATTATCATATATTAAGCAAAGCTCCTCCTTTTTAATATTCTGAACAGGTCTGACCGTTATTTTGCAGTGACTGAGCCTATAACAAATACGGCTACCAGATTGTATATAATAGTGCTTACATGTCAACATTTGTAGCAATTGATTATACCACCAAAAAAAGAAACCACTGTTTGCACTTTCTTAAATGTATACGACATCAAAAATGAATTAATATACAGATTGATGTGTTTCATTTTTTTCTCCACTAGAGAGCATTCTTACAATATTGCGTTCCTTTGGCAATAAATAGTATGATCTGGTTGCAGTGATAAACAAAAGAAGCAGTAGAAGCGTAGGCTACCTATCGTTTCTCATTAGTTTTCAAACATCACCGTTTACTTTAAATATAAAAATATTTTTAAATAACTGTAGTTAAATAATGATTTGTGAGTAAACAGCTTTATTTTATTCGTTAAATAGTCCTAACAAATGCCACTCTTGATTTCCAAATTCTCTAGATAAATTCACTCCTCACTTCGTGAGTCGTGAATTTATCGATAATTTGGAAATCACTCGTGGCATTACTTATGATAACACTGATAAATCTGATATAAAAAGTAACTTTTTTCTACATGATTACTTTCAGGGAGAGAAATGTATAATGTTGTCATAAGTAAAATACGTATCACGAATAGAAGAATGCATTGCATATAGAATACTGTACTGTTGTAGAAGATCCGAATTACTGTCATGGCGTTAGTCTCCCACTGGAATTGCAGAAATCTTCAGTACGAACGCTCGAGAGTTGAATAAAATACTGTCAGAAGCTCACACCTCTACTACAATGGAGGAGCCATTTCATAGCATATGGAAGCTATTCTCCCGAGAGTGGGGAGCACAAAGTGGGACATTTTCGCCTCTTCTCCCACTGGAGGATCCCGATATTATACTTGTTTCGCCCTCGGGAGTCGGGGAAAATGTTGTGGGATATTTTCGCCTCTTCTCCCACTGGAGGATCCCGATATTATTATTGTTTCGCCCTCGGGAGTCGGGGAAAATGTTGTGGGATGTTTTCGCCTCTTCTCCCACTGGAGGATCCCGATTTTATTCTTGTTTCGCCCTCGGGAGTCGGGGAAAATGTTGTGGGATGTTTTCGCCTCTTCTCCCACTGGAGGATCCCGATATTATTATTGTTTCTCCCTCGGGAGTCGGGGAAAATGTTGTGGGATGTTTTCGCCTCTTCTCCCACTGGAGGATCCCGATATTATTCTTGTTTCGCCCTCGGGAGTCGGGGAAATTGTTGTGGGATATTTTCGCCTCTTCTCCCACTGGAGGATCCCGATATTATTCTTGTTTCGCCCTCGGGAGTCGGGGAAAATGTTGTGGGATATTTTCGCCTCTTCTCCCACTGGAGGATCCCGATATTATTCTTGTTTCGCCCTCGGGAGTCGGGGAAAATGTTGTGGGAAGTTTTCGCCTCTTCTCCCACTGGAGGATCCCGATATTATTATTGTTTCTCCCTCGGGAGTCGGGGAAAATGTTGTGGGATGTTTTCGCCTCTTCTCCCACTGGAAGATCCCGATATTATTCTTGTTTCGCCCTCGGGAGTCGGGGAAAATGTTGTGGGATGTTTTCGCCTCTTCTCCCACTGGAGGATCCCGATATTATTCTTGTTTCGCCTTCGGGAGTCGGGGAAAATGTTGTGGGATGTTTTCGCCTCTTCTCCCACTGGAGGATCCCGATATTATTCTTGTTTCGCCCTCGGGAGTCGGGGAAAATGTTGTGGGATGTTTTCGCCTCTTCTCCCACTGGAGGATCCCGATATTATTCTTGTTTCTCCCTCGGGAGTCGGGGAAAATGTTGTGGGATGTTTTCGCCTCTTCTCCCACTGGAGGATCCCGATATTATTCTTGTTTCTCCCTCGGGAGTCGGGGAAAATGTTGTGGGATGTTTTCGCCTCTTCTCCCACTGGAGGATCCCGATATTATTATTGTTTCTCCCTCGGGAGTCGGGGAAAATGTTGTGGGATGTTTTCGCCTCTTCTCCCACAGGAAGATCCCGATATTATTCTTGTTTCGCCCTCGGGAGTCGGGGAAAATGTTGTGGGATGTTTTCGCCTCTTCTCCCACTGGAGGATCCCGATATTATTTTTGTTTCGCCCTCGGGAGTCGGGGAAAATGTTGTGGGATGTTTTCGCCTCTTCTCCCACTGGAGGATCCCGATATTATTCTTCTTGTTTCGCCCTCGGGAGTCGGGGAAAATGTTGTGGGATATTTTCGCCTCTTCTCCCACTGGAGGATCCCGATATTATTCTTGTTTCTCCCTCGGGAGTCGGGGAAAATGTTGTGGGATGTTTTCGCCTCTTCTCCCACTGGAGGATCCCGATATTATTCTTGTTTCTCCCTCGGGAGTCGGGGAAAATGTTGTGGGATGTTTTCGCCTCTTCTCCCACTGGAGGATCCCGATATTATTATTGTTTCTCCCTCGGGAGTCGGGGAAAATGTTGTGGGATGTTTTCGCCTCTTCTCCCACTGGAAGATCCCGATATTATTCTTCTTGTTTCGCCCTCGGGAGTCGGGGAAAATGTTGTGGGATGTTTTCGCCTCTTCTCCCACTGGAAGATCCCGATATTATTCTTGTTTCGTTCCCTCGGGAGTCGGGGAAAATGTTGTGGGATGTTTTCGCCTCTTCTCCCACTGGAGGATCCCGATATTATTCTTGTTTCTCCCTCGGATCGTTTCTCCCTCGGGAGTCGGGGAAAATGTTGTGGGATGTTTTCGCCTCTTCTCCCACTGGAGGATCCCGATATTATTCTTGTTTCTCCCTCGGGAGTCGGGGAAAATGTTGTGGGATGTTTTCGCCTCTTCTCCCACTGGAGGGTCCCGATATTCTTCTTGTTTCTCCCTCGGGAGTCGGGGAAAATGCTGTGTGAATTTGTGGAATCTTGTCTCCTGAAGGGTCTGATATTCAAATTGCTGTCTGGTAGTGAATGTTATGGTATGTTTTTCTCCTCTACTTTACTGCGGATGGTCTTAATATGCTTCAAGTTGCTCTCTCGAGTGTTGGAGGCTTATATTGTGGATGTCTATTCTGGGTTCGAGATCTCGATATGATTCTCTCTAGGACTATTTCATCCCTTTTCCCCCGTATAAATGCTCTATCATTATTCAGAGCGACATTAATATAATTATTTTTCATTTTACTTTGGATTGCTGTGGTACTGAATAACATAATTAATCTCCTATATCCCTTGTGCTTTAATTTGTATTGTTTTAATTATAATTTAGAGCTTCAGTTTTGGTCGAATGTTTGTTTAGGATTTCTTTAATTGTTTTTACTTAGTTTCTTTCTGTACTTAAATACATTTCTTCCTTGTTGATGAAGTTCACGTTTTAATTGTGTAGCTTGCTAAAATTTGATTTTTCATCATTGTCCAGAGTTTAATATTCATTTGTTTATTTCAGTAATTTAATCACCCATTACCTACTAAATTCTCATTTACTGTAACAAATTATTTCTAACTTAATGTAGTCAGTTTTGTGCATTTTTATCGTTGGTATTTTCTCTTTCTGATTATATTAATTTTTTATGTAACTTACTGGAATTTATTTTTATATAATTTCATTGTCCACAGTTTTCATAGCAGTTGTTTAATCTAGGAGTTTACAATACCATTTTATGAAGCAAATGTATATCTGGGCTTCGTACTCACTTATTTGTGACAAATAATTTTTAATTATATTAGTTTACTACTATATTTATATCATTCTCAGTTCCTTGACTAAATAACATGTATGGCCTACTTTCTTTATGCTCAATTATTGTAAGAAATCTGTTTTAACTTAAGTCTGTAGAATTTATCCTTTTCATTCTTTCTGATTTCATTTTATTTGCGCAGAATTTAGAGAATATTTATAAATGTTATCTGAAATAACTTATTTTAAATTTAATTGTGCAGTTTCATAGCAACTGTGTTACAATGACAGTGGCATGAAATTAACAATTCCTGTTGTGACCAGGGTACAATTTTTGTCGCGTCGCGTCGTTTGTAATGTTATAACTTAGGAACAAAGAATTTTATCTATAAAATATGCGACGTGTCAAATCGAAGTCATATTCTTTGTCATCCGGAGAGGGTGTAAGAGAGGTTTACCACCTGGTCACGAACATTATGGTTAAAAAGTATTTTTTTAATAAATGTAATTTGTGTTTTTGAGTAGTCTCTTATCGTCAACTTACGATCGCATCTGGTTGATTCTCTCGGGACATGTCATGACAGAATTCATATCAATGCTACCAACATCAAAAATGGTGTCATTACCCGATTACCCAATCACTATAAAATAAAAATATGTATCAACATCAACCATGCAAGTATTAGGCCGTGTGGCCTAATTTTCCATCCAGCGCTTTTTGGACGTCCCAGCGATCTTTTGCCTTAGAAGTAGTAATGAAGCATGGCTTTCGGAATTCTGTGAGGATTTCAAATTGTTCTGGTAGTTTTTTTAACTTATGATGGAGAATGGGTTCTACATTCAACTCTTCCATAATTTCCTCATTTCTTTTATGGCCCCACTTTGTATAGCCTGTTATACGCGCATATATCGCATCTCATTTGCTGTTATTCGGTTTTCATCTCTTCTTCACATTGTCCATGCTTCACTACCATAACTTAATACTGGTCTTGCAAAAACCTTATAAAGCTGTAATCTTATGTTCCTTTGTACTAAAGATGGTTTCATAATATTATTAATTGTCCCTGTTGTGTGAAATTTGCGATTTGCTTTGCTATATCAGTTTCATCTTGAAATGTTAAATTATAACACAAATAATAAAATTAATTTGTTCGTTCTAAAATGTCATCGTCCAAAACAATTTTGCTAGATATAGGATATTTCCCTCAAAAGGCCATAAAATATCCAGTAAATATTTAAATATTTCATATAGGTATCTAACCACTCCGTAGACTGTTATAAAATTTTACTATTTTAATAACAATAACCAGCTTTGAATTATTTATAATATAAAAAAAATAATTCTGTCCTAGAAAGTAGTTATCATAGCCAGTGGTACCATTCGTATACATTCAAATAATACTATACTACTTACTTACTCACTGACACTATCGAACGCGTAGGTTTAATGCCCCGCGGACATAAGTTCACCATACATCCCCAAACGAATATAAGCCACTTAAATACGGAAAAATTATTCATAGTAATAAAGATAAAAATAAATTTAAAATGGTGGCAAAATAATAAGAAATATAATTAGAAGTTAACGGAAATATATGTTCCTTTCTTAATAACTTAATGGCATCTCTTCTGAGCTAATGATTTCCAATCATTTCCTGTATAATCTACTTCGCTCAAATCATGGTTAATGTTATTCTCCCATCTCATTCTTGGTCTGCCAACTTGGCGTTTGCCCTCTGGTTTTCCTACAAGAAACTTTCATGCACGTCTTTCATTCCCCATACGTACCACATGGTCTGCCCATCGCAGTCTACGAAACTTAACTGTTCTTATTATATCTGGCTTCCTATAAAGACCATGTAGTTCATTGTTATGTAGTCTTCTCCATTCAACTGTATACTAACCAATCAATATTATATCTACGACATTTTGAATGTAGTTGGCCATGGTGGTCTACTGGATATGTTCCATGTCTCTAGTCCCGAGGGTCGCCGATTCGAACTCGGCCGTAGACAAGTGCATTTTTATGGATGTAAAAATCCAAGGGACAAGTCGTCCGGTGGGATTTTAACCCTTAAATTGGCAATGTATCCTATAATCCTATAAAATAGGCCTACATCAACTTGTTTAATATTTTTAATAAAACAAGAGAAAACAAACGAGTATAAATTACTAAAATGTATGCCAAGGTACACAAAAGGCTATAGATATTATCGCCTCACTATGATGGTTGTCCAGCGGCTTGCTTTGTTTCCCCGCAGCTGTTGTATATAATTAAATACAAAGATGCCGACTACCGCCACTATAATAATTCTACATGTTAATCATTGGCAAGCCTCGTCGCGCGACACCCGGTTTTATATAAAAGAACAGCCATTATAGTGAGGCAATAATAATAAAAAAGTTACACGTATTTCATTTGTACTGTGTTCCGCCATATTTGAATAACTGACACGATAAATTAGTCTTCTTTTTATTCATAATTTGTAGGATTTGCATCCTGTTTATTTCCAAAATCAGTCCTCGGAGGAAGATGTATTGGATGTGCATTCACTATCTATCCATCTCTTGGCTGGTCAATCCGAGGCTTGATCCTTGGGACTGCGAGCACCTTGAAGTGGGTTGCTAGCTCGTTTTTATGACGGTTTTATTATTCGGGGTTTCCTCCCCAGCCCGATTGCCTTCACCCAGCTCCAGATCTCAGCCTTCCCCGTTTAATTTCGGATTTGTCTCTCCTAGATGGGTTGTCTTGTAGGACTAACGAAGCCCACCCGCCCGTTCGTCAATCTACATTAGTGTTTTGCCAATTTAAGGATTAAGCCGTGGGTCACGAGTTTCAAGATTTTTTCAGGCTGGTAATAAAACTACAAGCCTGAATAAAAAGATATCTGGCGAAACTTACCGAACGTCCCAATCCTAGTAATACCTTGGTTTCCTAGATGTCACTATGAGGCGGAACGCTCACCCCGGGCCACTCAATTACATCTATACATAAACAAATGTAATTAAATCAGTGTGGTTGAATTTCTCAGCTGTAGGGTATAATGCGTAGGTCTCACTCAAGGACATAAGGGCAGACTACTACTATATTTGAATTTATGTTAGTTTAACTATGAATAGACTACATCTGATGTTTTTTTAGGAAATTATCCATCGCCCTCAAGAAACTAGCTTTCTCTATTTGCAGCGGTCTTCAACACCTTCATCTGTAAGTATCACTCCATCCATACTTCTCACCATCAATCCAATCCTCTTTAGGTCTTCCCCTTCTTCTTTTTTCCATCTATTTTCCATTCATCTTAGCGATCCTATCATATTTCATCCTCTTGAATCATCTTAATCGCATTTCTTCAACTGTCTGTAACGTATTTCTTTCAACTTTCGTAATTTTCCTAATTTTAACGTTTCTAATTCTTGTGTGGTGAAAAAAAGTTATTTGTGTGAACCATAGTTTAAAACTGCTCTCCCCAGAGGTCGTCCCATTGTAAGGCCCGGCTGGCGTGTAACATGTAAAAAGTACTTAAAAAGTTAGATGTTAAACTGAGTTAATGGAATGGAATTATTATTATTGTTATTATTATGATTATGATTATTATTATTATTGTTATTATATTATTAAAGTAAAACTTGCTCAAAGCGGAATCGCATGGGACCAACTTTTTTTCTCTATTAGACAAAATTCCGCGTTATAAAATAAACTAAAACGTATTAATAATCTTAGATTATAGAGTACCGTATATGTCTTTTTACGTATTGGATTAATTGTAGTTCCGCTGCCGTTGAAAATTGAGGTATAATATGTATGGGCAGCTTCGACGGTAAGGCGCGAAAAAAAAAAATCCCGTTTCGTGAGCGTTAAAAAGTCTCTTAGGCGCGTATCCTGAAATTAAAGTATGCAGTATCGGTTTCCGTTCACTAACTACACTTTTGTCTACATTCTTTGATTCACCGCAAACTTCATTTCACACTAAATTGTGTTGTCTTTTAAAACTGTCCAGCAAACCTGAAGATCCCTTGAAATCGTTATTTCCTAGTGATTTAGCAAACAACTACAGATTGACTTTGAGCATCGGTCCGGAAATTTGGAAATGTATCTTCAATCACTTTCACTTTTTTGTTTATTGACAATGATACATACGTTTTAGCCATCTTTAGTCCGTAAATTCAGAATGATACCTGTGAAAGATCGGTCTCAGAACTTACACTAGTTTGTGATATTACAGTACAATGGTTATTTGTAAGACAGGAATCTATATTTCTGATAACGCGTGTACAGTGATGCCGAAATAAAATGTCGGGTACAGGTAGAATCTCTACTTTACCCGGCGGCAGGAATCATTCCTTATTGTTTTTCGGCCTAATGGAAATTCAATGAAGTGGAAAATAATTTATTTCTCTCTCTTTCCGCTTTATAATTTTGTTTTTCACGATTTGTGTAGAAATATCTTTCCGTTTCCGCATTGGACAGATTCCGCTTTATGCAAAATAAATACACGTAAAATTACTATTATTTCGCCGCGACCAATACATTTGTTCACATTGAATAATTTCCGATTTCCGCATTATTCACGCTCCGGATTAAACAAGTTTTACTGTATTATTATTATTATTATTATTATTATTATTATTATTATTATTATTATTATTATTATTATTATTATTATTAATAATAATAATAATAATAATAATAATATTATTGAACCGAAAGTGCGATTTTCGGTTCGTAACTGCAGTGCCGTTATCCTCCTTGAACACAGAAAGATTCGTGAACTATGCCAATATCCCTTCTCTATGCATCTACCCCCACTCTCCTTTTTACCTCTCCTGTTGCGCTGTTTGAGCTGCGCATCTCCCCTTCTACCTCGGAACGCTAAAATACGCTACGCACATTCAGAACATTATCATTCGATCGGAACTTTATGTTGAGACTACGTCGTATGGAGCACGCGAGTGGCGTGGTTTGAGTTTTGGTCCGGAGGACCAGGGAAAGCCACCCTGGCTTGGACTATTTGTATGAATGAACTTGTGTGAGTGAGGTATGATTTTTTTTTATGTTAATGATTTTTTTTTGTTTAAATTCAAGAATGATCAATATTTATATTTGTTATATTTTTCATATACTTCAGACGTCTTGTTTATATTAAACATCATTTTTATATACATCCTGTTTAATGTTCAAATTATTTATGTGCATGCTGCTGTTCGATATATTCCCGTACATAAACTTACTGATTTAGGAGATCATACAAGCTTCCTTTTTTCCGTCTAGCTTTCATGGTTAATAATAATAATAATAATGATATATCCAGTTTAATTAAGAATCATAGACTCAAGTGTTTTAAGATCTATTGTTGATTTATATTTTAAGTGTTTGGAAAAGAAAGATGAATCAATCTTTGCTTCTTATGGGCCCGGGCAAAGGCTTTTGATTAATAACCTTGATTGTTATGAACTCTACGCTAATATATACAACGAAAACAAAAGACGATACACGGCGGCGCAGACAGTGGATTTATTATTAAACCCCGGAACATCATTATTATTATTATTATTATTATTATTATTATTATTATTATTATTATTATTATTATTATTATTATTATTATTATTATTATTATTATTATTATTATTATTATTATTATTATTATTACTGTTTTAAAACATTGTACCGGTACTGAAAATATATCAAACTGTTATTCTCCCAGTTATATTAGATGGATGAGAAACATGACTCTTACTTTAAGGGAGGAGAAAAGATCACGAGTATATTTGAGAATAAAGTTCTTCGGAAAACAGACAGGCGAATGGAGAAGACTACTGAAGAGTGAGCTACTCGATCTTTATAGAAAAACAAATATAATAAGAACATTTAAGTCTCGTAGACTGCGATGGACAGGAAATGTGGGACGAATGGGGTTCAAAGAGGAACATGGAAACTTCTTGTAAGAAAACCAGAGAGAAAACGACCAGATGGTAGGCCAAGAATGAGGCGGGATATTAAGAATTAACCATACTTTAAGGAATGTATAGTATACAAAACTTGATTTGAAAACATTAGCTCGGATACGTATGTATGGAGAGCCTATATCCGCGCGGCCATGAACCTATGGGTTTAATAGTGCCAGTGACTTATTTTAAAACGTAAAAATGCACTATACTCGGTACCAATTTTATAACAATTACAATGGTCAACATGATTTTTGTCTCATGAGTACCAATAGTTGTACTTAATGCAGTTTTTTTATCGTGTTTTCAAATATGTATTCGGAATTCCTCCATCACGCACAGTTTTTTTATTCCAATTTCAATTAATGGATTGAAATAATATTTTTTTAATAAACGTTTTTTCGTCCATTTGTCCATCGAGCGATGAGCACGGAGAACACTTTCAGCAGGAGATTTCAGCTATGGAAAAGAGATATCAAGGCAAATTGAATCCTAATATGCTGGTCGATTATTGTTGGATTATCAAGAGGGATGCTTCACAGGCGAAATATAGCAGAAAATCGTCATTTCTTAATTTCTAGGTGAGTCCGAATGTTCGAATATTGTGTAGTTACGAATGTAGAAAATATTAAAGTGTTTGAAATTATAAAAACCTGTCTCTCGGAAACCTTGCGTGATGGAGAAAACCCGATATCATATTTGAATTCAGGAGAACAAATATTATCAGAATCACATATTTTTCCTTATTTTTTGTTGCTCAGTGTTATTAATATGCAATGTAAAAATTAGTTGTTTCTGGCATGAGTTGTACCCGCCATTTGTATGATAAAAGTTAAGGAACTGTTGAGGAGTTCACAGAAAGCACGCAGAATCTCCTGAAGATGGCTTCCGCAGCAGTAGACGAAACGTCGAGTTTCGAGCAAACCGGACCAGGGCTATTTAGGGTCAGTTTCACCAACAGAAATAACTGTATTACGCCAGTTTTTCCTACGTATAATGCATATCTTAAACTGGCGTAATACACTTACCTCTCTTGGTGAAACTGGCCCTTAGCCCGGAAGACAAACCAAACAGGGATCAACACGCCGGCAGTGAAAGCCTACAATTATACATCAGGGATCTAAACCCCTAGATCGTATAGGTCGATTTAAAATCTGAGGAAAATCAGAAAACATCACTAAGTTGAGGTGTCTCGGGATTTGAACGAATACATTTCTCATATACAACATTTTGTGTAATTTTGTCTTCACCTAAATTTTATTGTAGAAAATCTTTAATATAAATTCTTACGTAGCCCGTTGTTCATGGAAAGACTTCACTTTGAAAATCCGTAATAAATGGAGAAACTTGTATCTGTAGACGTAAAGTCCTGTATTATGTTGTTAATAACGATGACGTACCTCTTATGATGTCACATTCTCCTCCCTGAGTTACGAGCTCATTTTCTGCTTAGTACAACATTAAATTTTACTCAAGAATAATTTTCATTTCTCTCTTGGAGATGAGAGTAAATACAAAAATCCAAAACTCCTTTGGCTTTGGTTTGTAACCACGTGACATTGATACATTGTACATAATTTCAAACTTTATCTAGCAAATTTTATTTACAAAGAATAGTTTTAATTTCCAACACGCTTGGGATAAAATTAAAGTGGTCAACAAAAAAATAATCTCCACACACTAGACTAAAAGTAGAGTTATCTACAAAAAAAAATAATTTTACCATCAAAAGCGTGGGGTTCTCTTTATCAACTAATATATTCGATGATAAACTGATATTGATAAAAGTAAAGTCTCTAAGAACAAAACGTAAAAACCATAAAAAGCATCCCACGCTTTTGATGGTAAAATTATTTTTTTTTGTAGATAACTCTAGTTTTATTCTAGATGTGTTGGATATGATTTTTTGTTGACCACTTTAATTTCATCCCAAGCGTTTTGGAAATTAAATTTGTTTTTCATTTTTTAGTTCGGTTTCCTAATAAAGCGTGTTGTTTTAGTTTTTTAAACTATTATTTATTTTTTAATTTTTAGTTTAATTGATTGTCATAAACCGGAATGCCATGAAAATTTAATTGCTTACGATAGTTATAGTGTCTAGGCACGAATATAGGCCTAATTATATTTTTCTACATTATTATTATCTAACATTATTATAATATTTTTGAATATTTTAATATAGATAAATAGTTACAGTTAATTGTATCTTATCATATTTTTTGGATAAATTACAATGTGGTAAGTTTACAAAATTGTCATTAATATTTTACAGAATAAGATAAAAATGTAAATATCTTTAAATTCGATACTACTGTAGTATGAGCTAAGAGCAATACTCTTCTAAAAAAATCCGCCGGGCCGGATTTGAATCGCGACCTATGGATTACTGAAATTACATACCACTACAGTCCACCGCTCTACCAACTAAACTATCAGAGGAAATAATATTAATTTCTTACAACGATGGACCAAAAGGTTCTATTATACCGGTCTTTATTTTCTTGATTTCCTGATGATCCTGGCCAGGATCTTAGAAAGCATTTATGAAATAATTGTATTGGCATTGGTCCTTTAGAAGTATACAAACTTTCTAGTCGATCCAATATTTTTAAGTAGGTGAAAATCGTGTTGAGAAATTCCGTTACATAGATAGACAGATACAGGTCAAGCTAACATAAAGCGTGTAAAAATGAACATGCTTTTTCTGTGCCATATCTATCTAAATATGTAACAGGAAAATTAGTACAGTTTATATATGTATATATATATATATCACTTTCTATTTTCTTTGTTCAACTTCTCCATTTGAAGTTAATTTTATGTGCCCCTCGTCACATAGGCCTTATAGGGAAACGATGTATAGGGAGATAATTTTAACTCTGGATTACATCCTTATATTCTTGACTATACAGAGACATGGAGGGCTTCCCGTTGTGAACAATTACCTAAATGCCGGAGTCACTTTCGAGATAACACGACCATTTGAAATAAGACACGCTCAAACACTACATTCAAAATACACATGAATAATGACATCAACAATTATGGTGACCAGATAGTGTTCGGGACAATTTGGAATAAAGATTTCTAATATATGTTTTAAAGATGAGAAAAAATCCCGAAACCCCCTCAATGAGAAAACACGTATCTACCGGGGATCGAGCCTGAGGGTCAATGTCACCAACAGAGGTAACTGTATTACGACAGTTTTCCCCGTGTATAATACCCAGGTTTATCCAATTTTCTGGGTTTACCAGTAACTCGTAGCAAGCCAATCTTCCACGATTTGAATTTAGAAATCTTTCCGGTAATACTGATGCCTCCAATATTCTAAATCGTTACATTTTCCTAGTATACGTATCTCATCTTCAAAGCTCCCGCACATTGGACATATTCGCATATCGTGATCGTCGTTAATTTTTTTTAAATTTCCATGCCCCTAACCTGAACCAAGCAAGCCCTGATCTCTCTTTAAATCCTAGATTGAGTATATAAGATTATTTTCCCCAAACTTGTTTTAGGTCTCTTCGTAAAAATAGTGATCGTTTTCCCGTACATGCGGCCAAAATATTTTGTCGGTTTATATCTAAGTATCTCCTCCTAATTTTTCTCCACACATTCTTGCGATTTTCAGTCCCTTTTTCCCATACCCAACCCATCCCAATCTTTTGGAGTTCTCTCTTAACCTCGTCTGCCCAGAATTTCCCATTTGCGTTCCTAATTTGGTGGTCGTAACAAATTGCTCTGAGCATTGTTTGTTCACCTTGGATTAGCCGCAACCAGTACTTGAGTACAAGAATTTTGCAATTTATGTCGTCCTGAAATGACCCAGATTCATATAAAATTCCACAGTTAGAAACGGTCTTACTAAGTCCTGTAATATATTTTAGAAAATGCGTATATACCTTATTTAGTATTTCCGTTCTTTCAAAACCCCAAATCTCACTATCATAGTGCATTACTGGCCTCACCATCGCTCCATACATTTTTTCTAACGTACTAACTGGAATATCGGGCACTCTACCCAGAATACTGAGAATACTATTAAGTTGTCCCCTCCCTTTGAATAATGCTATATCAATATGTTTCTTCCACTTTCCGTTCATTTTCAACGTCGTACCAAGATATTCAAAATGTTTCACGTTTTGAAGTGTTTGATCTCTGTATTTCCATTCATCTGCTCTACCATAAACCGTCCCATTTTTGAACGTCATTGTTTTTGTCTTACTAATATTTACTGCCAATCCCCAATTTCTACAGTATATTTCCAGTAGGTCAAGACCTCTTTGAAATCCCTTGATTGTCTTTGAACAGATAAATAATCATCTGCATACAACAGGACTGGGACTTTTAACATTTCTTATCTCCGGAGCCTCAATTTCTCCTTGTAGCATTACGTCTACAATAGCATCAACGAATAGATTAAATAGCATTGGTGACAAAATCATGACATGTATCATTTTATGTATTTAAACAATATTTATACACTAAATGGTAATTTGAATTTATAGAAAGGTGGCATTCTGTGTTAACCGCGGGAGAGCCAAGTTTCAGAAAATACAAAGGCAGTTAGTCATACAACAGGGTGAGTTTTGTCAACATTGTTATTAAACTTATTTATCGAATATGTAGCTTTGATTTTGGGGTGGGCGAAGTATCACTCTTCTAACATACACGGACGACTTATGCCTCCGATCCATGAAAGTGGATGCGATCCATGAAAGTGGATGGTATGCAGAACATTTTAGATATACTATCGACATACTTTATGAATTAGGAGCTTACAGTTATCGTTTATAAAAATAAATGTATTTAGGCGTAGCAGCGCATGCCGGGTATTACCTAGTTATGAATAAAATGTAGAACATTTGGTATCCATCTACGTATTTTTCATGCATGGTATTTCGTGTTTATAGAGTGGGTAAATGGTTAGATTTTATATAACAGCATTTCATATTAGAATATATGATTTGAATGTGTTAACTATTGGGTTTAGTTCGCCATTTTATAAATTATACACAAAAACGTTCGATACACGAGTATTATACTGACCTTGTTAAGACCTTAAGGTTTCCTGACATATGACTTATAGGTGTGGAAAAACCCCCGAAAAATCATAGCCCAAGAAACTTGTCCCGTTCGGGATCGAGACAATAGCCATGGACGTAACACGGTTTAACAGCTAATAAAATTATTAAATGTCGCCGTTTTCAACATAATAGAGGAAACAAATTAAGTGTTAGACCAAAATGAATATTAATAGCGATGTTTTGTGTGGTGTGTTCGAGAAACAAACGATTCGCTGTTCTGACATTCAATACAAATTCTCAAATCATTTCAGACTTGAAGTTATTTTACGTTCCATAAAATGACACGAGAGGTTGGATTTATTGGAATTTTACACCATTTTATAGATGCGATTAAATTATTTTCAAAGGAGAAGAATTTTCCCTTTTAAGCAATTTTGATATAATCAAAATTACAGTGGGAAATAACACTAGAAGGTAATTACCAATTCATAAATGAGTTGAATAAAATATTTTCGCCTCAAAGTTTCGTGTTTTCATTATACCGATTTCAAAAGTCATTTGCCTCCATTTCGGAATTTGACTGAATATGAAGGGAAATGGCCTTTGAAACAGGGACCGTGAAAATATGGAACATTATTAGATGAAATGTAAAAACATTTTATCCAACTCACTTATAAATTGAAAATGTTGATATAGTTCATTGTTAAAACCTATTATACCAGTTTTCATTTTTCTGATTTTCTGCTGATTCTGGCCAGGATTTTAGAAACAAAATACGAACTTATTGTATTGTCACGGATCCTTTACAAGTATACAAAGTTTCAAGTCGTTCCAATGTTTCTAAGTGGGTGACAATAGTGTTTAAAGATTCCGTTACATAGATACAAAGACTGATTTTCTGATGATTCTGGCCAGGATTTTAGAAAACATATGACATTATTGTATTGTCACGGGTCCTTTACAAGTATACAAAGTTTCAAGTCGATCCAATGATTTTAAGTTGGTGAAAATCGCGTTGAAAGATCCCATTACATAGATAGATAGATAGACACACAGACAGACAGACAGACAGAAAGATAGACAGACGGACGGACGGATGGACGGATGGACGGATGGACGGATGGATGGATGGATGGATGGATGGATAGATATAGGTCAAACTAATATAAAGCGCGTAATAAATAATAGTTTTAAAATCTAAAACAACACGCTTTATTAGGAAACGGAACTAAAAAAAATGAAAAATAAGTTTAATTTCCATACGCTTGGGATAAAATTAATGTGGTCAACAAAAAAAAATCTCCAAGACATTTAGAATAAAACTAGAGTTATCTACAAAAAATAAGCTTGGGGTGCTCTATATCAATTAACATATTTTATAATAAACGGATATTGGTAATAGTAAAGTATCTAAGAAGAAAATGTAAAAACCATAAAAAGCACCCCACGGTTTTGATGGTAAAATTATTTTTTGTAGATAACTCTAGTTTTATTCTAAATGTGTTGGAGGTTATTTTTTTCGTGACCACATTAATTTTATCCCAAGCGTGTTGGAAATTAAAATTATTTTCATTTTTCAGTTCGGTTTTCTAATAAAGCGTGTTGTTTTCGTTTTTTAAAACTATTATTTAATTTTGCAAAATCTTCAGGATTTTCCCGGGAAGGTTTTGGCTATAAGAAAGCTGAAGTCGTTGAACCCCTTCACCCCTAAAGGTCATCCTTTGTAGTGAAAAACGTGAAAAAAGTAGCATTTTGGACGCTTAAGTGACTTAAGCAGCCTAAACCATAACAAATACATCAAATTAATATACACAGAATAGAATATCTCAAAATCTTCAGCACATAAGGCCGCATCAGCATATGTCTATCTTTTACGGATAACTCACAATGGATGGATGGATAGATATAGGTCAAACTAATATAAAGCGCGTAATAAATAATAGTTTTAAAAACTAAAACAACACGCTTTATTAGGAAACGGAACTAAAAAAATGAAAAATAAGTTTAATTTCCATACGCTTGGGATAAAATTAATGTGGTCAACAAAAAAAAATCTCCAAGACATTTAGAATAAAACTAGAGTTATCTACAAAAAATAAGCTTGGGGTGCTCTATATCAATTAACATATTTTATAATAAACAGATTTAGGAAACGGAACTAAAAAAATGAAAAATAAGTTTAATTTCCATACGCTTGGGATAAAATTAATGTGGTCAACAAAAAAAAATCTCCAAGACATTTAGAATAAAACTAGAGTTATCTACAAAAAATAAGCTTGGGGTGCTCTATATCAATTAACATATTTTATAATAAACGGATATTGGTAATAGTAAAGTATCTAAGAAGAAAATGTAAAAACCATAAAAAGCACCCCACGGTTTTGATGGTAAAATTATTTTTTGTAGATAACTCTAGTTTTATTCTAAATGTGTTGGAGGTTATTTTTTTCGTGACCACATTAATTTTATCCCAAGCGTGTTGGAAATTAAAATTATTTTCATTTTTCAGTTCGGTTTTCTAATAAAGCGTGTTGTTTTCGTTTTTTAAAACTATTATTTAATTTTGCAAAATCTTCAGGATTTTCCCGGGAAGGTTTTGGCTATAAGAAAGCTGAAGTCGTTGAACCCCTTCACCCCTAAAGGTCATCCTTTGTAGTGAAAAACGTGAAAAAAGTAGCATTTTGGACGCTTAAATGACTTAAGCAGCCTAAACCATAACAAATACATCAAATTAATATACACAGAATAGAATATCTCAAAATCTTCAGCACATAAGGCCGCATCAGCATATGTCTATCTTTTACGGATAACTCACAATACCAATTTTCGTGTTTCATTGATGCCAAGCAAATCGGGATAAGTAGATTCCTAGGCAACATGGAGTAATCAGCACGGTGTATAAAAAATAATTACAATTTAAATTTATAACTACTTTTCCTTTTACTAAACACAAAAAAAAAATTCATTTGTTTAGGCGTAGCAGCGGCCGCGGGTAATATCTAGTTTATAACATAAGAAATATGAATTATTTTAATTTTCGTTATAAAAAATTATATTGTCTAGTAAATCCACCCGAGGGATGAAGAAAATTAGGAATGATATAAGTGGAAGTTATGCTAGGACAGCAGCTACAATTCTCCAGTGTAAGTAGGATCCAAGTGAATAAACTAGTAGGATGACTCCTGAAAACGCTGAATATATACTTGAGGCAAACACCCCTCTTAATTGTGGCGTACCTATTTCACATAACATTACCTGTAATAATATTCTTGCCTATTGACTATAGACCGAAGTATTGGAAAATAAAAAAATATAAAAAATAAAGAAAAAATAGACACTTGACGTAAACATATGTGAACTTAAATTAAACAAATGACATCTGTTCCCTACCTTACGGCCATCCACGACAATATGACACATGTCAACTCCTTTCCTTTGTAGTGAGTCACCCGAGTCCATGGGTTACTTATATTAAAAAAACGCATGCAACATCCATAAACAATCCGGTTCTCTTCTGCATTTTAGAAAATGGAGAATTCTTCTCGATTAAAAAATTAGCTTGGTTTTTTCAACAGACATTTCTGTGTTGTTAGAAAAATATAAACAACACAAACAAATGGAAATATTTTTCATAAAAGAAAACAAAAACGATTTTATATAATTAATATATTTACAAGCTAAGGTAACATTAATGATAAAGAATCCACTTTATACAGAATTACATTAACCATAATAAACTTACACAATTAAACCTAATTACACAATATGTTAAGATATATTTACAAAAGTTAATGTTGCTATTTAAAATTATTAGCATTAAGTTAAAGTATAAATAGGGCTAACAGTTCACCACAAAAGATATATTATGTACACTGTTTGAAAACGATTCTTGAAATTAGAAACATTTTTAATGATGAACAATCTACTTTGTGAACAATTACATTAGCTATGATGAAGTTATACAATTAAACCTAAATACACACTCAGTTATATATTTACATGAATTGAACTTACTATCTAAAATTACTAACATTAAATTCATATATAAACAGAACTAACAGTTAAACACAGAATATATATTTACACTATTTGAATATGTTGCTTAAAAATATAAGAATTCATCTGAGGTACGAACTAACCTCTCACGGACCTAATTATAGTGATAACACTGACAAATCTGATATAAAAGTAACTTTCTTTCTACATGATTACTTTCAAAGAGAGATATGTATAATGTTGTCATAAGTAAAATACATATCACGAATAGAAGACTGCATTGCATAGAGTATACTGTACTGTTGTAGAAGATCCGAATTACTGTCATGGCGTTAGTATCCCACTGGAATTGCAGAAATCTTCAGTACGAACGCTCGAGAGTTGAATAAAATACTGTCAGAAGCTCACACCTCTACTACAATGGAGGAGCCATTTCATAGCCTATGGAAGCTGTTCTCCCGAGAGTCGGGGAGCACAATGTGGGACATTTTCGCCTCTTCTCCCACTGGAGGATCCCGATATTATTCTTGTTTCGCCCTCGGGAGTCGGGGAAAATTTTGTGGGATGTTTTCGCCTCTTCTCTCACTGGAGGATCCCGATATTATTCTTGTTTCGCCCTCGGGAGTCGGGGAAAACGTTGTGGGATGTTTTCGCCTCTTCTCCCACTGGACGATCCCGATATTATTATTGTTTCTCCCTCGGGAGTCGGGGAAAATGTTGTGGGATGTTTTCGCCTCTTCTCCCACTGGAGGATCCCGATATATTTCTTGTTTCTCCCTCGGGAGTCGGAGAAAATGTTGTGGGATGTTTTCGCCTCTTCTCCCACTGGAGGATCCCGATATTATTATTGTTTCGCCCTCGGGAGTCGGGGAAAATGTTGTGGGATGTTTTCGCCTCTTCTCCCACTGGAGGATCCCGATATTCTTCTTGTTTCGCCCTCGGGAGTCGGGGAAAATTTTGTGGGATGTTTTCGCCTCTTCTCCCACTGGAGGATCCCGATATTATTATTGTTTCGCCCTCGGGAGTCGGGGAAAATGTTGTGGGATGTTTTCGCCTCTTCTCCCACTGGAGGATCCCGATATTATTCTTGTTTCGCCCTCGGGAGTCGGGGAAAATGTTGTGGGATGTTTTCGCCTCTTCTCCCACTGGAGGATCCCGATATTATTATTGTTTTCTCCCTCGGGAGTCGGGGAAAATGTTGTGGGATGTTTTCGCCTCTTCTCCCACTGGAGGATCCCGATATTCTTCTTGTTTAGCCCTCGGGAGTCGGGGAAAATTTTGTGGGATGTTTTCGCCTCTTCTCCCACTGGAGGATCCCGATATTATTATTGTTTCGCCCTCGGGAGTCGGGGAAAATGTTGTGGGATGTTTTCGCCTCTTCTCCCACTGGAGGATCCCGATATTATTCTTGTTTCGCCCTCGGGAGTCGGGGAAAATGTTGTGGGATGTTTTCGCCTCTTCTCCCACTGGAGGATCCCGATATTATTCTTGTTTCGCCCTCGGGAGTCGGGGAAAATGTTGTGGGATGTTTTCGCCTCTTCTCCCACTGGAGGATCCCGATATTATTCTTGTTTCGCCCTCGGGAGTCGGGGAAAATTTTGTGGGATGTTTTCGCCTCTTCTCCCACTGGAGGATCCCGATATTATTCTTGTTTCGCCCTCGGGAGTCGGGGAAAATGTTGTGGGATGTTTTCGCCTCTTCTCCCACTGGAGGATCCCGATGTTATTCTTGTTTCTCCCTCGGGAGTCGGGGAAAATGTTGTGGGATGTTTTCGCCTCTTCTCCCACTGGAGGATCCCGATATTCTTCTTGTTTCGCCCTCGGGAGTCGGGGAAAATGTTGTGGGATGTTTTCGCCTCTTCTCCCACTGGAGGATCCCGATATTATTCTTGTTTCTCCCTCGGGAGTCGGGGAAAATGTTTTGGGATGTTTTCGCCTCTTCTCCCACTGGAGGATCCCGATGTTATTCTTGTTTCTCCCTCGGGAGTCGGGGAAAATGTTGTGGGATGTTTTCGCCTCTTCTCCCACTGGAGGATCCCGATATTATTCTTGTTTCGCCCTCGGGAGTCGGGGAAAATGTTGTGGGATGTTTTCACCTCTTCTCCCACTGGAGGATCCCGATGTTATTCTTGTTTCTCTCTCGGGAGTCGGGGAAAATGTTGTGGGATGTTTTCGCCTCTTCTCCCACTGGAGGAGCCCGATATTCTTCTTGTTTCTCCCTCGGGAGTCGGGGAAAATGTTGTGGGATGTTTTCGCCTCTCTCCCACTGGAGGGTCCCGATATTCTTCTTGTTTCTCCCTCGGGAGTCGGGGAAAATACTGTGTGAATTTGAGGAATCTTCTATCCTGAAGGGTCTGATATTCAAATTGCTGTCTGGTAGTGATATTTATGGTATGTTTTTCTCATCTACTTTACTGGGGATGGTCTTAATATGCTTCAAGTAGCTCTCTCGAGTGTTGGAGGCGTATATTGTGGATGTCTATTCTGGGTTCGAGATCTCGATTTGGTTCTCTCTAGGACTATTTCATCCCTTTTCCCCCGTATAAATGCTCCATCATTATTAAGAGCGACATTTTACTTTGTATTGCAATGGTACTGAATAACATAATTAATCTCCTATTTCTCTTGTGCTGTAATTTGTATTGTTTTAATTATAATTTAGAGCTTCAGTTTTGGTGCAAATGTTTGTTTGGGATTTCTTTAATTGTTTTTACCTTAGTTTCTTTTCTGTACTTAAAAAAACTAGTTTTCGTCTTGTTGATGGAAGTTTTCACCGTTTTAAGTGTGTAGCTTTGCTAAAATTTGATTTTTCATCATTGTCCAGAGTTTATATTCAGTTGTTTATTTCAGTAAGGATTTAGTAACCAATTACCTAATAAATTCTCATTTAACTGTAACAAATTATTTATAACTTAATGCGGTTCAGGTTTGTGCATTTTATTCGTTGGTATTTTCTCTTTTCTGATTATATTAATTTTATGTTAAAACTTACTGGAAATTGTTATTTTTATATTAATTTCATTGTGTCCAAAGGTTTTCTTAAGCAGTTGTTAAATGTCTAGGAGTTTTACAATACCATTGTATGAAAGGCAAATGTATAAGCCGGCTTCGTACTTCAAATATTTGTGACAAATAATTTTCAATTATATTAGTTTACTCTATACTTATATCATTCTCAATTCCTTGACTAAATAACATGTATGGCCTGCTTTCTTTATACTCAATTATTGTAAGAAATCGGTTTTAACTTAAGTCTGTAGAATTTATCCTTTTCGTTCTTTCTGATTTCATTTTATTTGCGCAGAATGTAGAGAATATTTATAAATGTTATCTGAAATAACTTAATTTAAATTTAATTGTGCAGTTTCATAGCAACCGTGTTACAATGATAGTCGCATGAAATTAACAATTCCTGTTGTGACCAGGGTACAATTTTCGTCGCGTCGCGTCGTTTGTAATGTTATAAGTTAGGAACAAAAAATTATATCTATAAAATATGCAACGTGTCAAATCGAAGTCATATTCTTTGTCACCCGGAGAGAATATAAGAGAGGTTTACCACATGGTCACGAACATTATAATTAAAAAGTATTTTCTTAATAAATGTAATTTGTGTTATTATCTTTTGAGTAGTCTATATCGTGAACTTCGATCGCATCTGGTTGTTTCTCTCGGGACATCTCATGGCAGAATTCATATCAATGCTACCAACATCAAAAATGGTGTCATTTCCCGATTACCCAATCACTATAAAATAAAAATATGTATCATCATCATCCATGCAAGTATTAGGCCGTGTGGCCTAATTTTACATCCAGCGCTTTTTGGACGTCCCAGCGATCTTTTGCCTTAGAAGTAGTAATGAAGCATGGCTTTCGGAATTCTGAGAGGATTTCCAGTTGTTCTGGTAGATTTTTTTTTAACTTATGATGGAGAATGGGTTCTACATTCACCTCTTCCATAATTTCCTCATTTCTTTTATGGTCCCACTTTGTATAGCTTGTTGTACGCGCATATATCGCATCTAATTTGCTGTTATTCGGTTTTCATCTCTTCTTCATACTGTCCATGCTTCACTACCATAACTTAATACTGGTCTTGCAAAAACCTTATAAAGCTGTAATCTTATGTTCCTTTGTACTAAAGATGGTTTCATAATATTATTAATTGTCCTTGTTGTGTGAAATTTGTGATTTTCTTTGCTATATCAGCTTCATCTTGAAATGTTAAATTATAACACAAATAATAAAATTAATTTGTTCGTTCTAAAATGTCATCGTCCAAAACAATTTTGCTAGATATAGGATATTTCCCTCAAAATGCCATAAAATATCCAGTAAATATTTAAATATTTCATATAGGTATCTAACCACTTCGTAGACTGTTATAAAGTTTTACTGTTTTAAAAACAATAACCTGCTTTGAATTATTTATAATATTAAAAAAATAATTCTGTCCATTTTCTTAATGAACCGTCCTAAATAATATTTTCTTATATTGTAATGAAATATAAAATATTTATATTAAAATTAAATAATCCCTTACGATTATTAGGGTATGAGTAAATATCCGGCTTTAATGGCGAGAGATTAAACTAGTTTAATCGAATGAAACTTTGTATGCTTATTTTTATAAACCTCTTGCCGAACTAGATGCCTTTGTTGTCTTTACATAGTTTTTATGAATATTATTAATAATAATTAAGAGGTTTGTGTTTTTAGGTAAGTTGTTAAATTACCTGGCATTTTTCTTAGAGTTCTTACGTGAATATTTAACTTGTCTGGGAATCGAATCTGTACTCACTCCCTTAGTGACGTTGATATTACGCTAGCGTTAATCAAAATCAGTCTTAATATACTCTTTGACACCAATTCATAATATCTCAGCCTTCTTTTGTTTAATATTATTTTCTTTCTAACTCCATTTTTATCTTGCCATTAATAAACAAGATGATAAAGCCTACCTTTTAATATGCATCTAAGTACCCTCCTTTCATAATTAGTAGAGACCAAATTATATGCATTTGCATATTTAGACCTTTTTCGACTGTTATTGCATATTTTAACTAAAAACTAGCGATAACGCATATTTTCACGATATATTTGCATCATTTTAAAAATCTGTGTTTTTTACCGTGAACATTTTGAGGTCATTAAAAATGTAGTAAACGATTTCGTTAGTGCAGATTCTTTAGCAGTTTGTCAGTGCAAGGAAGCATTTAACGATCCCAGTATTCAATAAATAATAGTTTTAAAAAACTAAAACAACACGCTTTATTAGAAAACCGAACTAAAAAAATGAAAAATAATTTTAATTTCTAACACGCTTGGGATGAAATTAAAGTGGTCAACAAAAAAATAATTTCCAACACATATAGAAAAAAACTAGCGTTATCAACAAAAAGAAAATAATTTTACCATCAAAAGCGTGTGCCCTATATCAATTAATATATTTGATAATAAACAGATACTGATAAAAGTAAAGTCTCTAAGAAGAAAATGTAAAAATCATAAAAAGCACTCCACGCTTTTGATGGTAAAATTATTTTCTTTTTGTTGATAACTCTAGTATTATTCTATATGTGTTGGAGATGATTTTTTGATGACACTTAATTTCATCCCAAGCGTGTTGGAAATTAAAATTATTTTTCATTTTTTTAGTTCGGTTTTCTAATAAAACGTGTTGTTTTAGTTTTTTAAAACTATTTTTTATTTTTTTATTTTTTAGTTTTAATATTTTACAGAATAAGGTAAAAATGTAAATATCTTTAAATTCGATACTATTGTAGTATGAGCTAAAAGTAATACTCTTCTAAAAATCCTCCCAGAACGATTTAAACCAGGGACCTATGGTTCACTGAAATTATATAATACTAGAGTTCATCGCTCTACCATCTGAGCTCTTACAAAGCTTGACTAAAAATTCGACAAGTCCGCAACCTATTACACCAGTTTTCATTTTTTTTCTGATGATTCTGGCCAGGATTTTAGAAACAAATTATGAAATGATTGTATTGTCTTTGATCCTTTACAAATATACAAAGTTTCAAGTCGATCCATTGATTTTAAGTGGGCGAAAATCGCGTTGAAAGATTCCGTTACATAGATAGATAGATAGATAGATAGATAGATAGATAGATAGATAGATAGATAGATAGATAGATAGATAGACAGACAGACAGACAGACAGACAGACAGACAGACAGACAGACAGACAGGAGGACAGACAGACAGACAGACAGACAGACAGACAGACAGACAGACAGACAGACAGACAGACAGACAGACAGACAGACAGACAGACAGACAGACAGACAGACAGACAGACAGACAGACAGACAGACAGACAGACAGACAGACAGACAGACAGACAGACAAGACAGACAGACAGACAGACAGACAGACAGACAGACAGACAGACAGACAGACAGACAGACAGACAGACAGACAGACAGACAGACAGACAGACAGACAGACAGACAGACAGACAGACAGACAGACAGATAGATAGATAGATAGATAGATAGATAGATAGATAGATAGATAGATAGATAGATAGATAGATAGATAGATAGATAGATAGATAGATAGATAGATAGATAGATAGATAGATAGATAGATAGATAGATAGATAGATAGATAGATAGATAGATAGATAGATAGATAGATACAGGTAAAGCTAATATAAAGCGTGTAAAAAGGAAGTGCTTTCTGTAATATAATAAACATAAATCGATAATTATCGAGGTGAAAGACGACTTGATTGATTGTAAAATAAAAAAATTGAAACGTTTTTGTTCATTGACTCCCATTTGGGGCATGAGTTAAAGAGTCAGAAAGAAGATATGGATTACAGATATTAAACCCATTGTTACCACTGTTATTGTCGTTGTAGGTTTCGGAATTTTAAAGGCTAAGCTCTTTCAATGAAATTTAATTATTCAGGCTTTCACGGCCACAGTTACGACGTTGCGATACTCTCTTGGCTCCTGGCCAGTGGTCAAGTCCCTTAAAGGTCTCCGAACTTTCACCAAAGTTTACGTCTGGCATCCTGACGGATTGGCTAGAGACTGGTTCAGTTAAAAGAATGAGAACTTAAGTCACTTTACCACGGCCCAAAGGTCTAGAAGATTCATAAATATCTTTCAGTTAATAATCATGTATGTGAATCCATCAATGGCACTCACTCTAGAGTGGATAATGGGCAAGAAACCTCAAACAAGAGATGTAATTTACAAAATGGAGCATCAGGTGTGCAAATTTTGAGATGTCTCCTCATCCGATAAAGAATGATTGAGTATTGCAAGTTGTATTTTAACACATATCCTGATAACATGAATTATAAACCCATTCAACTAAGATTGGTGCCTAGAAAGTAGTTATCATATAGCCAGTGGTACCATCCTTATACATTCAAATAATACTGTACTACTTACTTACTTACTCACTGGCACTATCGAACCCGTAGGTTCATTGCCCCGCGGACATAAGCTCTCCATACATCCCCAAACGAATATAAGCCTCTTAAATAAGGAAAAAGTATTCATAGTAATAAAGATAAAAATAAATTATAAATGGTAGCAAAATAATAAGAAATATAATTAGAAGTTAATGGAAATATCTGTTCCTTTCTAAATAACTTAATGGCATCTCTTCTGAGCTAATGATTTCCAATCATTCCCTGTATAATCTACTTCGCTCAAATCATAGTTAATGTTATTCTCCCATCTCATTCTTGGTCTACCAATTTGGCGTTTGCCCTCTGGTTTTCCTACAAGAAACTTTCATGCACGTCTTTCATTCCCCATACGTACCACATGTCCTGCCCATCGCAGTCTACGAAACTTAACTGTTCTTATTATATCTGGCTTCCTATAAAGACCATGTAGTTCATTGTTATGTAGTCTTCTCCATTCAACTGTATACTAACCAATCAATATTATATCTATGACATTATTAATTTAGTCGGCCATGGTGGTCTACTGGATATGTTCCTTTTCTCTAGTTCCGAGGGTCGCCGATTCGAACTCGGCCGTAGACAAGTGGATTTTTATGGGTGTAAAAATCCAAGGGACAAGTCCTCCGGAGGGATTTTAACCCTTAAATTGGCAATATATCCTATAGAATAGGCCTACTTCAATTGGTTTAATTAATTTAATATTTTTAATAAAACAAAATAAATAAAATAGAAATAAATTATGGAACATACTAGAAATGAAAGGAATTCCTCAACACCTTATAAGAGCCATTCAGAGTTCATATATAGAAACAAATTTTAAAATAGACTGCGGAGATAAAATTAGTAAACAAAACATAGAAATAAACCAGGGAGTAAGACAAGGGTGTCCATTGTCACCAGTATTATTTAATTTATACTTGGACCATGTCATAAATGAATGGCAAGAACAAATTAATATAAATAGTGTATTGACAACTCTGCTTTTTGCAGACGATCAAGTAATAATGACAGCATCAGAAAATGCTTTACAACAATTCCTTTATACTTTAAATAATATCTCTCTAAAATACAATTTAAGAATATCTACATCCAAAACAAAAGTATTAGCTCTGAAAGGAAAATGTGCAATAAGAACAAAAATAATGATAAACAATGTAATTATAGACCAAGTTCAGAATTTTAATTATTTGGGATGCCATTTAGGCAATAACAGACATTTAGATAAACACACTAAAATACAACGATTCAATTATCTATGTGGCACAATTAAACGCACTTTATTAAATAGGATTTAAAAGAAACTATTTTGAAGTTTTACAAAGTATTGGCAGTTCCATCTCTTATCTATGGATGTGAAACCTGGACATTACCAAAGGCAGATAGTAAATAAATAGAGGCAGCAGGAATGAAGATGTAGAGAGCAATAACAGGATACCAAAGGACCGATAAAAAGAAAAACGAAGATATAAGAACAGAACTTAATATATTTAATCTCTGTGAAAGAATAGAATATTATCAAAATGCTTATCTTCAGCACATATTACGAATGAATGAACAGCGCATACCAAGAAGAATGTATAATTACAAACTAAAAGGGAGAAGAATGTTAGGAAGACCATTGAAGAGATGGAAGGACCAATTCGACCTATAATGAGATCGAAACAGGCCATTGGGCTTCAACCTTGTTGTTGATGATGATGAATAAAACAAAAGAAAACAAACAAGTAGAAATTACTAAAATGTATGTCAAGTCACACAATAGGCTATACATATTATCGCCTCAGTATGATGGTTGTCCAGCGGCCCGCTTTGTTTCCCCGCAGCTGTTATATATAATTAAATACAAAGATGCCGAATACCGCCACTATAATAATTCCACATGTTAATCATTGGCAAGCATTGTCGCGCGACACGCGCTTTTATATAAAAGGCCAACCATCATAGTGAGGCAATAATAATAATAATAATAATAATAATAATAATAATAATAATAACAGTTACACGTATTTCATTTTTACTATGCTCCGCCATATTTCAATAACTGACACGATAAATTAGTCTTCTTTTTATTCATAATTTGTAGGATTTGCATCCTGTTTATTTCCAAGATCACTCCTCGGAGGAAGATGTATTGGAAGTGCATTCATTATCTATCCATCTCTTGGCTGGTCAATCCGAGGGTTAATCCTTGGGACTGCGAGCAATGTATAAGATACACCTTGAAGTGGGTTGCCAGCTCGTTTTCATGGCGGGTTTATTATTCGGGGTTTCCTCCCTAGCCCGATTACCTTCACCCAGCTCCAGATCTCAGCCTGCCCCGTTTGTCTCTCCTATATGGGTTGTCTTGCAGGACAAACGAACCCCATTCGCCCGTTCGACAATCTACGTTAGTGTTTTGCCAATTTAAGGATTAAGCCGTGGGTCACGAGTTTCAAGATTTTTTCAGGCTGGTAAAAAACTACAAGCCTGAATAAAAAGATCTCAGGCGAAACTTACCGAAAGTTCCGATCCTAGTAATACCTTGGTTTCCTAGATGTCACTATAAGGCGGAACGCTGACCCCGGGTCACTCAATTACATCTATACAAAAGAAGTGTAACTAAATCAGTGTGGTTGAATTTCTCAGCTGTAGGGGATAATACATAAGTCTCACTCAAGGACACATGGGCATATTACTACTATATTTTAATTTATGTTAGTTTTACTATAAATAGGCTACATCTGATGTTGTATTATTATTTTTTATTTCAGAATTTATCCACAATACACTGGTTTTCCATCACCCTCAAGAAACTAGCTATCACCATTTGTAGCAGTCTTCAACACCTTCATCTTTAAGTATCACTCCATCCATACTTCTCACTCCTTCAATCCAACCCTCTTTAGGTCTTCCCCTTCTTCTTTTTTCCATCTATTTTCCATTCATCTTGGCGATCCTATCATATTTCATCCTCTTGGAATATCCGTATCATCTTAATCGCATTTCTTCAATTGTCTGTAACGCATTTCTTTCAACTTTCGTAATTTTCCTAATTCCAACGTTTCTAATTCTTGTATGACGACAGAAGTTATTTTTGCGCGATAGTGCGTTTTAGTCGTACTTACCAGCAATGGCGACCATTATTGAAAGTTCAACTTGCTACATTTCGAGGTTGCCAACCTAAATAACTATACTGTAATATTATATTTACACCCACGTGTGGGAAGTAAAACCATTGCCCTTTATGTATACTACATACAGTGTATATACAAAAAACATCCAAAAGGTAGTGTTAATAAACGTTATACGAAACAAATCACTGCATTTTAAATGAACTGAACTTTTGTATTCACGTAGACTTTCACGGCCGGAGTTGCTATGATGATCTTGATGAAGATTTTCGGGCTGTAGGCCGTGGTCGTGAGGCTTGTAGTTCCCCGACGTTTCGCCAGAGACTGCGTCTGGCATCCTCAACAACCCTTGAAGATGCCAGACGCAGTCTCTGGCGAAACGTCGGGGAACTACAAACCTCACGACCACGGCCTAAAGCCCGAAAATCTTCTTCAAGATCATCACAGAACTGAACTTTATTTGAAACAATATAAAACAATAAATATGAACTTGTGGCCATGTTATCAATAATTGTTCTCAAGGCCTCCTGTTGTTTCAACTATAAACAATGTCCACAGTTAACATTAGTCAATTGTTTAAAATGTTTGCAAATATCTCCAACAAAGATATTATTTTACTATTATTTATTATTTTGAAAACACCATCGCGTAAAAAATAATGTACAACGCACGTTTGTGAAGTGTTTTACAGAATCTCGCTATCGCTCGGTTTCTAAACATCTTTCCTCGATTCTGTAAAAACCACTTCCCAACCTTGCATCGTAATATACTATTTGTGTGAACCATAGTTTAAAACCGATCTCCCCAGAGGTCGTCCAATTCTAAGGCCCGGCTGGAGTGTGACATGTAAAAAGTACTTATAAGGCTAGATGTTAAACTGAGTTAATGGAATTGAATTATTATTATTATTATTATTATTATTATTATTATTATTATTATTATTATTATTATTATTATTATTATTATTATTATTATTATTATTATTATCATTATTATTATTATTATTATTATTATTATCATCATCATTACTGTTTTAAAACATTGTACTGAAAATATATAAAACTGTTATTCTCCAAGTATATTAGATGAATGCGAAACATGACTCTTACTTTAAAGGAGGACAAAAGACTACGAGTATTTTACAATAAAGTTCTCGGGAAAACAGACTGGCGAATGGAGAAGACTACAAAACACTGAGCTACACGATCTTCATAAGAAATTAGATATAATAAGAACATTGAAGTCTCGTAGACTGCGATGGACAGGAAATGTGGGACGAATGGGGTTGAAAGGGGGACATGGAAACTTCTTGTAAGAAAACCAGAGAGAAAACGCCCAGTTGGTAGGCCAAGAATGAGGCTGGATATTAACATTAACCGTGCTTTAAGGGATGTATAGTATACAGAACTTGATTGGAAAACATTAGCTCAGGATAGGTATGTATGGAGAGCCTATATCCGCGCGGCTATGAACCTGTGGGTTAATAGTGCCAGTGAGTTAGTTATTTTAAAAAGTAAAAAATTCACTATACACTGTACCAATTTTATGACAATTACTAATATCACTAAGCAACAAAAAATATATTGTTTTATCTCAGAAAGAAAAATATGTGATTCTGATAGTATTTGTTCTCTTGAATTCAAATATGATATCGGTTTTTCTCCATCACGCAAGGTTTCCGAGAAACAGGCATTTATTATAATTCCAAACACTAATATTTTCTACATTCGTAACTACACAATATTCGAACATTCGGACTCACCTATAAAGTAAGAAATGACGATTTTCTGCTATATTTCGCCTGTGGAGCATCCCTCTTGATGGTCCAACAATAAACGGTCAGCATATTAGGATTCCATTTGCCTTGATATCTCTTTTCCATAGCTGAAATCTCCTGATGAAAGTGTTCCCCGTACTCATCGCTCACTGCGCCAAGATTTTCCGGAAAGAAATCTAGGTTTATTAAAAAATTATTATTTAAATTCATTAATTGAAATTGAAATTGTAACACTGTGGGAGATGGAGAAATTCCGAATATATATTAGAAAACACGATAAAAAAACTGCATTAAGTACAACTATTGGTACTCATGAGACAAAAATCATGTTGACCAGCGTATTTAATGTAAAAAATTCGTTGTTTCTGGCATGAGTTGTACCCGCCATTTTTAGGATAAAATTCAAGGAACTGTTGAGTAGTTCACAGAGAGCACGCAGAATCTCCTTATGAGGTCTACCGCAGCAGTAGACGAAACATCGAGTTTCGAGAAAACCGGACCACGACCATTTATCATACATCAAGGATCTAAACCCCTAGATCGTATAGGTCGATTTATAATCTGAGGAAAATTCGAAAATATCACTAAAGTTGATGAGTCTCGAGATTTGAACGAATGCGTCTCTCATATACAACATTATATGTAATGTTTTCTTCACCTAAATTTTATTGTAGAAAATCTTTAATATAAATTCTTACGTAGTCCGTTGTTCATGGAAAGATTTCACTTTGAAAATCCGTAATAAATGGAGAAACTTGTATCTGTAGACGTAAAGTCCTGTATTATGTTGTTAATAACGATGACGTACCCCGGATGATGTCACATTCTCCTCCCTGAGTTACGAGCTCATTTTCTGCTTAGTACAACATTAAATTTTACTCAAGAATAATTTTCATTTTTCTCTTGGAAATGAGAGTAAATACAAAAATCCAAAACTCCATTGGCTTTGGTTTGTATCCACGTGACATTGATATATTGTACATCATTTCAAACTTTATTTAGCAAATTTTATTTACAAAGAATAATTTTAATTTCCAACACGCTTGGGATAAAATTAAAGTGGTCAACAAAAAAATCATCTCCACACACTAGAATAAAACTAGAGTTATCTAAAAAAAAAATTGTACCATCAAAAGCGTGTGGTGCTCTTTATCAACATTTAATAATAAACTGATATTGGTAAAAGTAAAGTCTCTAAGAACAAAACTTAAAAACCATAAAAAGCACCCCACGCTTTTGATGATTTTTTTTTTTTTGTAGATAACTCCAGTTTTATTCTGGATGTGTTGGAGATGATTTTTTTGCTGACCACTTTAATTTTATCCCAAGCGTGTTAGAAATTAAAATTATTTTTCATTTTTTAGTTCGGTTTTCTAATAAAGCGTGTTGTTTTAGTTTTTTAAACTATTATTTATTCTTTATTTTTTAGTTAGGTTTTCTAATAAATCGTGTTGTTTTAGTTTTTTAACTATTATTTATTATTTTAATTTTTAGTTTAATTGATTCTCATAAACCGGAATCCCATGAACATTTAATTGCTTACGATAGTTTTAGTGTCTAGGCACGAATATAGGCCTAATTATATTTTTTAGATTATTATTATCTAACATTATTACAATATTTTTTAATATTTTAATATAGATAATAGTTATAGTTAATTGCATCCTTCTCATATTTTTTGGATAAATTACAATGTGGTAAGTTTACAAAAGTGTCATGAATATTTTACAGAATAAGATAAAAATGTAAATATCTTTAAATTCAATACTATTGTGGTATGAGCTAAAAGTAACACTTTTCTAGAAAATCCTCCGGGCCGGATTTGAACCAGCGACCTACTTAAATTATATATCACTACAGTCCACCGCTCTACCAACTGAGCTATCAGAGGATATAATACTAATTTCTTACAACGATGGACTAAAAAGTCAGTAAGTCCGCAACCTATTATACCGGCCTTTATTTTCTTGATGCCCTGATGATCCTGGCCAGGATCTTAGAAAGCATTTATGAAATAATTGTATTGGCATTGGTCCTTTACAAGTATACAAAGTTTCAAGTCGATCCAATATTTTTAAGTAGGTGAAAATCGTGTTGAACAATTCCGTTAAATAGATAGATACAGGTCAAGCTATCATAAATCGTGTAAAAATGTACATGCCTTTTCTGTGTCATTATCTAAATAGCCTATGTAACAGGTAAATTAGTACAGTTTATATATTTTTTTCTTTGTTCAACTTCTCCATTTGAAGTTAATTTTATATGCCCCTCATCACATAGGCCTTATAGGGAAACGATGAATAGGGAGATAATTTAAACTCTGGATTCTTGACTACATAGAGAAATGGAGGGCTTCCCCAGGTGAATAATTATCTCAATGCCGGAGTCACTTTCGAGATAACACGACCATTTAAAATAAGACACACTCAAATGCTACATTCAAAATACACATGAATAATGACATCAACAACTATTATGACCAGATAGTGTTCGGGACAATTTGGAATTTAAAGATTTATGATATATGTTTTAAAGGTGAGAATAAATCCCGAAACCCCTCAATGAGAAAACACTTATCTACCGGGTATCGAGCCTGAGTCCGCTACGTTTGAGACACCGTAGTTATCACAAAACGTCAACGCTGGATCAAGATTAAACATAATAGGCATTATGTTATGAAATTTATAAGGGAAGCTAACATATGGCTATACATCGAATATTTAAACAATATTATTACACTAAATGGTAATTGGAATTTATAGAAAGGTAGAATTCTGTGTTAACCGCGGTAGGGCCAAGTTTCAGAAAATACAAAGGCAGTTAGTAATACAACAAGGTGGGTTCTGTCAACATTGTTATTAAACTTATTTATCGAATATGTAGCTTTGATTTTGGGGATAGCGGGGATCGATGCTCCAATGGTGGGTGGGCGAAGTATCACTCTTCTAATATACATGGACGACTTATGCCTCCGATCCATGAAAGTGGATGGTATGCAGAATAGTTCAGATATACTATCGACATACTTTATGAATTAGGAGCTTACAGTTATCGTTTACAAAAATAAATGTATTTAGGCATTGCAGCACACGCCGGGTATTAGCTAGTTATGAATAAAATGTAGAACATTTGGTATCCATCTACGTATTTTTCATGCATGGTATTTCGTGTTTATAGAGTGGGTAAATGGTTAGATTTTATATAACAGCATTTCATATTAGAATATATGATTTGAATGTGTTAACTATTGGGTTTAGTTCGCCATTTTATAAATTATACACAAAAACGTTCGATACACAATTATTATATTGACCTTGTTAAGACCTTAAGGTTTCCCGACATATGACTTATAGGTGTGGAAAAACCCCGAAAAATCATAGCCCAAGAAACTTGTCCCGTTCGGGGATCGAGACAATAGACATGGACGTAACACGGTTTAACAGCTAATAAAATTATTAAATGTCGCCGTTTTCAACATAATAGAGGAAACAAATTAAGTGTTAGACCAAAATGAATATGAATAGCGATGTTTTGTGTGGTGTGTTCGAGAAACAAATGATTCGCTGTTCTGACATTCAATACAAATTCTCATCATTCAGACTTGAAGTTATTTTACGTTCCATAAAATGACACGAGAGGTTGGGTTTATTCGAATTTTACACCATTTTATAGATGCGATTAAATTATTTCCAAAGGAGAAGAATTTTCCCTTCTAATCAATTTTGATATAATCAAAATTACAGTGGGAAATAACACTAGAAGGTAATTATCAATTCATAAATGAGTTGAATAAAATATTTTCACCTCAAAGTTAGGTGTTTTCATTATACCGATTTCAAAGGTCATTTGCCTCCCATTTCGGAATTTGACTGAATATGAAGGCCTTTGAAACAGGGACCGTGAAAATATGGAACTTTATTAGATGAAATGTAAAAACATTTTATCCAACTCACTTATAAATTGAAAATGTTGATATAGTTCATTGTTAAAATAAACAAGATGCCTCGGTTACCAAAACTATGACGTCACAATACTTCAATGTAAATAATTCATTACGTCATATACCTCAATCTAGCTCACAATAATTTTAATTAATTTAATTTAAACAATACACCGCTGTGGTCTCGAGGTAGCGTGCTGCCTTGACACGCGGGTTCGATCACCGGTCAGGACAAGTTTCTTGGGTGATAGTTTTTTCGGGGTTTTTCTTCAGCTGTAAGACAAATTTCAGAAACCTTCAAGGCGCAAACCGTCCCTAAATATCATCTGGCCATCATTAACATATTCATTAAATTCAGGATTAAGGCCCCTCCTGGCGCATCGTCACCTATCATAATGTATCCATCATATATCGGGGAAGAGTAACTCCACCTTACAGGCACTCCAACCTCAGAAGTGAGTTACAATAACGCCATGCCAGCAGAGAATACCAGAATGTCGAAATGATAACGTTGTGGCATTGAATACTTACTTACTCACTTACTTACTTACTTACTTACTTACTTACTTACTTACTTACTTACTTACTTACTTACTTACTTACTTACTTACTTACTTATAAAAAATTAATTTAAAAACAGTTTTTTTTTATTCTGTCTGCTAACAAATATTGTAGGCCTATGCACCTTGAACTGAAAGGGTCTCTCGCGTACTCACTCGAAACTCAATTCTGCAAAAGTACATATTTCATTACGAGATACGTAAAATGCTCCAATTTATTTATTTACTTCAAATTCAGTGTTTTAGTGTTTATTTCCCTAAATTGGCGAAACAATAATTTGTCGCACCGGTTATTTAAAATGGGACGGACCAAAGCGATTTTTTTAACGGCAAGTTATTACTGTATATTATTGTGTAATTCGACACAAATTTAAGTAATTTCTACTTGTTTATTTTTATATTATTAAGCGACAATCTTTATATATATAAATGAGTGTCTGTCGGTCCGTCCTTCATTTATGTATTTACTTATTTTGATTCAAAAATCACTTGACCGATTTGAATGGGGTTTTCACCGTCATTTAGAGGATTGTTTACTGGGACAATTAACATATATATTACCGTACGTATTATAGAGCAGGAGCTAAAAAATAAAGTGCATCAGTGCACGAAAAAAGAGTTTTTTTTGGACGCTTAAATGGCTTACGTTTCCTAAACCATAAGAAATACACAAAATTAATGTACACATGATAATTGAATATCTCAAAAAATGCTATAAAAAGGTCCGCGACACCATATGTCTTATCTTCTTCGGATAACTCATGATAATTTTTGTCTTTCAGCACATGGTGCCAAGAAGATCGAGAAAAGTAGATTCCCGGACAACGCCGGGTAATCAGCACGCACGCATATCTAAAAATAATTACGATACAAATTTATAATTACTTTTCATTTTACTTATTCAACTACACATAAAAACACATTTAATTAATTTAGACGTAGCAAGCACGCTGGGTATTAACTAAAGTTAAATAAATTAGACCAATGTATACACTGCTAATTTAGAATATATTTAGAATACAATAGATTTATTTAGCCTGGTGGAGTTAATTTATTTAAGGGTTAATAAGCGTAACATATTAAATGAATATGGAGTTCGATAAATGTGTTGTTATTAAAATTTCACCAATTTTTGACAAAATATTCTGCTCATTTTCTTGTTAAAAATGTAGACCCACCTTCGAAATTTCTCTACCTTATGAATTCAATTTATTTTCAAATCAGAATTTAATGTAGATGCAACGAGTATTGTTAGATGAGTAAGTTGGTTTAATGTAATAATAAAATAATACGATGAAGGCAATTACATGATCAAAGTTGTGTTTATGTAAATATGTCGCGAAAACACATTACCACATTTATTGTAAAGTTACGTAATTAAGTCTAACCTCAAAGTATATTATTATTGACAAGGGGGGGAAGTTTCAATTCCGCAGGGAAAATACCATGAACTGATGTTAATCGTGAATTGTTAACGTCACAGTATGTGAAATAATATATTACACAAATACGTAAATAAGTACAATTAATAGTTTAATGCAGGCTTTCACGGCCGGTAATCATAATGTTGAGTGATTCCGGGCTATATGGCCGTTTCGGGCCCTGATTGGTGCTAATAGGCCAGACGTTATCCCTCAACTGCGGAAGGGCGCATATCCAGTGGCTTCTTCAGAAGTGTCTCCAGTATCTAATTCGTAAATAACTTTCCTCCCCGTAGAGGTGTTTAATAGTTGAATGCAGGCTTTCACGGCCGGTAATCATAATGTTGAGTGATTCCGGGCTATGTGGCCGTGACCCATGATTGGTGCTCCTATCAGACGTTATCCCTCAACTGCGGAAGGCATCTTCAGTGGCTTCTTCCGAAGTGTCTCCAGTATCTAATTCGTAAATAACTTTCCTCCCCGTAGAGGTGTTTAATAGTTGAATGTAGGCTTTCACGGCCGGTAATCATAATGTTGAGTGATTCCGGGCTATGTGGCCGTGACCCATGATTGGTGCTCCTATCAGACGTTATCCCTCAACTGCGGAAGGCAACTTCAGTGGCTTCTTCCGAAGTGTCTCCAGTGTCTAATTCGTAAATAACTTTCCTCCCCGTAGAGGTGTTTAATAGTTGAATGCAGGCTTTCACGGCCGGTAATCATAATGTTGAGTGATTCCGGGCTATGTGGCCGTGACCCATGATTGGTGCTCCTATCAGACGTTATCCCTCAACTGCGGAGGGCAACTTCAGTGGCTTCTTCCGAAGTGTCTCCAGTGTCTAATTCGTAAATAACTTTCCTCCCCGTAGAGGTGTTTAATAGTTGAATGCAAGCTTTCACGGCCGGTAATCATAATGTTGAGTGATTCCGGGCTATGTGGCCGTGACCCATGATTTGTGCTCCTATCAGACGTTATCCCTCAACTGCGGAGGGCAACTTCAGTGGCTTCTTCCGAAGTGTCTCCAGTGTCTAATTCGTAAATAACTTTCCTCCCCGTAGAGGTGTTTAATAGTTGAATGCAAGCTTTCACGGCCGGTAATCATAATGTTGAGTGATTCCGGGCTATGTGGCCGTGACCCATGATTTGTGCTCCTATCAGACGTTATCCCTCAACTGCGGAGGGCAACTTCAGTGGCTTCTTCCGAAGTGTCTCCAGTGTCTAATTCGTAAATAACTTTCCTCCCCGTAGAGGTGTTTAATAGTTGAATGCAAGCTTTCACGGCCGGTAATCATAATGTTGAGTGATTCCGGGCTATGTGGCCGTGACCCATGATTGGTGCTCCTATCAGACGTTATCCTCAACTGCGGAGGGCACTTCAGTGGCTTCTTCCGAAGTGTCTCCAGTGTCTAATTCGTAAATAACTTTCCTCCCCGTAGAGGTGTTTAATAGTTGAATGCAAGCTTTCACGGCCGGTAATCATAATGTTGAGTGATTCCGGGCTATGTGGGCCGTGACCCATGATTTGTGCTCCTATCAGACGTTATCCCTCAACTGCGGAGGGCAACTTCAGTGGCTTCTTCCGAAGTGTCTCCAGTGTCTAATTCGTAAATAACTTTCCTCCCCGTAGAGGTGTTTAATAGTTGAATGCAGGCTTTCACGGCCGGTAATCATAATGTTGAGTGATTCCGGGCTATGTGGCCGTGACCCATGATTTGTGCTCCTATCAGACGTTATCCCTCAACTGCGGAGGGCAACTTCAGTGGCTTCTTCCGAAGTGTCTCCAGTGTCTAATTCGTAAATAACTTTCCTCCCCGTAGAGGTGTTTAATAGTTGAATGCAAGCTTTCACGGCCGGTAATCATAATGTTGAGTGATTCCGGGCTATGTGGCCGTGACCCATGATTGGTGCTCCTATCAGACGTTATCCCTCAACTGCGGAGGGCAACTTCAGTGGCTTCTTCCGAAGTGTCTCCAGTGTCTAATTCGTAAATAACTTTCCTCCCCGTAGAGGTGTTTAATAGTTGAATGCAGGCTTTCACGGTCGGTAATCATAATGTTGAGTGATTCCGGGCTATGTGGCCGTGACCCATGATTTGTGCTCCTTCAGACGTTATCCCTCAACTGCGGAGGGCAACTTCAGTGGCTTCTTCCGAAGTGTCTCCAGTGTCTAATTCGTAAATAACTTTCCTCCCCGTAGAGGTGTTTAATAGTTGAATGCAAGCTTTCACGGCCGGTAATCATAATGTTGAGTGATTCCGGGCTATGTGGCCGTGACCCATGATTTGTGCTCCTATCAGACGTTATCCCTCACTGCGGAGGGCAACTTCAGTGGCTTCTTCCGAAGTGTCTCCAGTGTCTAATTCGTAAATAACTTTCCTCCCCGTAGAGGTGTTTAATAGTTGAATGCAAGCTTTCACGGCCGGTAATCATAATGTTGAGTGATTCCGGGCTATGTGGCCGTGACCCATGATTGGTGCTCCTATCAGACGTTATCCCTCAACTGCGGAGGGCAACTTCAGTGGCTTCTTCCGAAGTGTCTCCAGTGTCTAATTCGTAAATAACTTTCCTCCCCGTAGAGGTGTTTAATAGTTGAATGCAGGCTTTCACGGCCGGTAATCATAATTTTGAGTGATTCCGGGCTATGTGGCCGTGACCCATGATTGGTGCTCCTATCAGACGTTATCCCTCTACTGCGGAGGGCAACTTCAGTGGCTTCTTCCGAAGTGTCTCCAGTGTCTAATTCGTAAATAACTTTCCTCCCCGTAGAGGTGTTTAATAGTTGAATGCAGGCTTTCACGGCCGGTAATCATAATGTTGAGTGATTCCGGGCTATGTGGCCGTGGCCCATGATTGGTGCTCCTATCAGACGTTATCCCTCAACTGCGGAGGGCAACTTCAGTATCTTCTTCCGGAGTGTCTCCAGGTGTATAATTTGACACAACTTTCTTCCCCGTAGAGGTCAAATATCAAACACCTCTACGGGGAGGAGAGTTATTTACGAATTAGACACCTGGGACACTCCGAAAGAAGCCACTGATGATGTCCTCCGCAGTTGAGGGAGAACCGTCTGTTAAGAACACCACTAATGGACCACGGCCACTTAGCCCGGAATCACTCAACATTAAGTATAATTAATATTTAGACATGCGATATAATAAGTAGAACGTTGAGAGGAAAACGAGAAAGGATACTCAAATGAAATTCTGTACGGTGACAGCATTACCAGTTCTACTATATGGATCAGAAACTAAATGACATTATCAAATTGTAGGCTACAGGAATGAGGTTTTGACATCAGTTAAGGGTCGTACTAGATTATATAAATTTAAAAATGAGGATATAAGAATATAATTAAATGCAATATCTTTAGAGGAAAGGATTCATCGTCATAGAGATCAATGGATTGAACACCTAGAAAGAATGAGCTACAGTCGTATTCCTAGAAGAATTATTGTTTAAAAACCTGAAGAAAGGAGATATTTGGGAAGACCACGTAAACGTTGGTTGGAGAATATATGAAGCCCGAACAGGCTTAATAGCCTACTCCCTGATTGAATTTTTATCGAGGTGAATCATTGATCATATTATGTTGGAATTAATTATTTAATTTATTTCATACTGTTTGTCATTTCAGAGCTATGATTTTGCAAAAAGCCGCAAAAGTTATCTTTACAGTATCATATACTGCAATATTCACGAAAAGACTAACTTTCAGCAAACGTATGAAAAAACATTAAAACTCAGTTAATGATTTTACTGCACCTCTCCGAGCTAATGTAATGTAAAAAAAACAGATGTATGGACTGCGTTTACATTGGTCGAATAACTCTTTACCTTTAAGCAAGTAAGAAAATGTAGTTCGCTCCGTACACTCTAAATAAATAAAATAAAAATAATAAAAAATATATATTATCTAGCACATGTCTATATATAAGTTATATGTGAGAATTTTAAAATATATATTTACAACGTTAATATATTAAATAAATAAGCATTTCATTGTTTAATTCTTACGCATGCGCAATGCAGAATGCTTTTGAATTTCAATTGTTTCAAATGTTTGCTTATCCTATAAATTTTTTAATCATCAAAAGGGAAAACTTTGAAAAATGGAGGTAAAGAAATTAATTTGAATATTTTCAAACAGTTTATTGAAACAAAATCCTACATTAGCCATTGAGGATGTGGTGCAAATAACATCATAATTTACAAATAAGTCAGTATTGAACATATATACTGCTCGTAGAACTAATGAAATTGCAAATAAAGTAATCTATCGACATCATGGAAAAAACGTAAACATCTGATACTTTTTTGTCATAAATAAGAAATGGAAGTTACTAATTACTGGTACCGCCTTACCATGTATTCGGTCTTATTTTCCGTAAAATACGATGTAGATTAAGAAAAAGTTTCTATCATTGACACTTCCATACACAATTCACTAATATGACGGGTAAAAGTAGTACCATGGTTCCCTCAATAGACAGAGTTGGCGGATACAAGTTTATTTACAGTACAACTAGAACTTAGCTCGGATACAGTGAAGTAAACAAGCAAAAGTAATGAATATAAAATATACGGATATAAATAATAAGATATATTTTCACTTACTTCATTATAAGGACTATTTAACTCATGTCGCAAATGGTAGTCAATGACCAATCACGTTTCAATGAATTCTGTTTTGCACCAATGACAGTCGTGTTTCACCTCGCTTTTTATCGATTTCTCTTTATCGGCTCCTGCTTTTGTAATAAAGAAAGCTCCTCCTTTTTTAATATTCTGAACAGGTTAGACCATTATTTTTCTACAACAAATACATTGAATATAGCAAATAATGAATAGATCAGTGATTTTACTGAGTTGTTTATTCAAAATATAAATGATTAACCTATAATGTTGAATATAACAGTTTCATGTGTTTTCATTATTTCTCCACTAGAGTGCATTCTTACAATATTGCGATCCTATTTGGCAATAAATAATATGATCGAGTTGCAGTGAATATACATAACCTCACATTTCTAATTTGTTTTCAAACATCGCCGTTTACATTAACTATATAAATATTTTAAAACACCGGTAACTATATTCAAATAATTATTTTTTAGTAAAGAGCTTAATTTTATTCGTTAAACAGTCCTAACAAATGCCACTCTTGATTTCCAAATTCCCTAGATAAATTCACTCCTCACTTCGTGAGTCGTGAATTGATCGATAATTTGGAAATCACTCGTGGCATTACTTATGATAAATAAAAATAAATAATGTCACGTTACAAAAATAGTGACATTTCATTTTGTTAATGACAGTGCTAATTGAAACGACTTTCATTTGTTCCATCGTTATGGGGGATAATGAAAATAAATTCTTACCCATCATTCCAATTCATTAACGCAGTTTATCCTTTAACCCTTTACCATTATAGGTACTTTAACGTACCACACGCCACCCGGGACTTATAGAGGCACAACTTGCCGGGAGAAGAATTTTAACTATGGATCACACACATATTGTTTTGACCACACAAGACACTGAAGGCCTTCTACCCCCGAATGAGTGATCAGATCAATGCCAGGGTCTCCTCCGAGACATCACAACAGTAACACCAAACTTACCATTCACACACACATATTCATACTAAATAGGATGAATATGATATAGATGGTCAGATGATGTTCGGGAACCGTTTGGGCCTTAAGGTTTAGTTTCCTGACATTATAGGTAAGGATAAAAAAATCACCCAGAGAACATGTCCCGGCTGGGGATCGAATCCGGGTCTACTCCGTACAGCGATGCTACCCCGATACCCCAGCGGTGGACTCTTACACATCGTAAATATAACTTTATACAATTATTAATTTTGTTGGAGTACATTTTGTGCATAGTATTTTCATTCGCATTTTATCTTTAACTTCAACATGTCATACTAACATTCAGAGCATAGGCCTATGTGTATTTTGTGCCAGTTGATGGATTAGGTTATACATGTTATACATGTTGATTTTTATTTATTAAAAATTACTAAATTCGCATAATGTAAAATAAAATGATGTACACTACATTGTAAGAATTGAAAATGGTTTAAGAATTTGTTTCTGAATTCCGGTCGAATCTTAGCATCTCAACTCGGCCTTAAAAAATAATTTTCAGTTGTAAGTCTACTTGATTGGATGTATCATAAAACATGTTTAGGAAATGCATTTTAAGCGTATTTGCAAAAACTTGCATTATTTTGTTATTGGACACTATGGTTGTTTTTTTCAGATGTTATTGGTTTCGTTTACGTGTTTTGTCATATTCAATTGCATTATTCATTTTAAAAAATACAAATATCTTTATACAGAAACACAAAAAAGAAAGAACTAAAATGTGTTTTGGAAGTTATTGCCACTGAAGATTGAATTAGTCCTTCAATTAGGGACGTTTCTTGCAAGATATATTATTTTTTTGTATTTTTTTTAATTTAATAAAACAAACTGGTATGGAAAGCAACGGGAAGCTACCACACCTATAAATCCCTAGTAAAGCTGCAAAGCAAAGCATGAAAATGCTATGATTGCAGTGAAGGACCTGCCCCTGTGCAGAACACTGTAGAATAGTAAAAAACAAAAGAAACACTTAGGTTGTAGAAAATAGTTAAGTATTTTAAAAGAACTATAAGAAAACACACAGATTATATATATATATATATATATATATATATATATTAATAAAGTAATCTTTTTTCTTCTTCTTCGTCACGGTTCAGACTTATTTACTAGCCTGTTCCGGCTCCAAATTGCTGCTGTTTCCATCTTTTCTTTAGTCTTCCCAAGCTTCTTCTTCCTTGTGGTGAATAGTTGTATGCTCCTTTTGGTATTATATTCTCAGTTATCCTTGCTAAGTGTTCTTTCCAGTTTGTTCTGTATTTCACTATTATTATGTTTAATTCTTCTACTTGTAGTTGTCTTATTTCTGTGTTGTGTTTTTTGTCTGTTCTTTGATATCCTGTTATTGGTCTGAGCAATTTCATTTCAGCAGCTTGTATTCTGGCAGATTGTCGTGTTTTCACTGTCCATGTTTCGGATCCATAAGTAATTTTAGAAACTACCATTGTCTTGTATAATTTTATTATAGAGCCTTTCCTGATTTTATTATTCAAAGTTATTTACCGTGTTCCTGTTATACATGTATAACTAAACTTAATAAAACAATATAAAACAAATTGGTATAAATCAGTTAATTTTTTTTCTAAACTACACGACAGTGATTAATAATAGCAGAATGACTTATACATTATAAAAATTGTTGTTCCAACAAAGTAATCAAGTAATTTCAAGATGGGCAAACACAAAAGTGGAGATAAATACAATATATGCTCTAACTAAAAGTCGATATCAGTTTTTTAAATAAAATACAATAAATAATAATACTAGTATGTAATATTCTGGGGTTATCTGCAAAATATGTCTCATTTACTAATCTCAAAACTGTGATCCCTTTTTTTTCTATCACGATTCAGATTTTACAATTACCATTAACTTTTATAAGATTCATGATGTGTTCCGTTGAGGTATTATTCAAAATTAATATAAAATTACCATTGTTTGTAGATAATAGGCCTATGTTTTAATGTAGTTATGTGTATAGCTCTTAATTCGTTTGAAGATAGCAAATAGAAAACTGGACTCATATTCAACTCTAAGCAATTAATTAAGAACTAATTAACTTACTGGTACTATCAAACCCGTTGGTTCATGGCCGCGCGGACATAAGCTCTCCGCACGTCCCTGTCCTGAGCTAACGTTTTCCAATCATCCCCTGTAAGTTATAATCTACTTCCCTCAAATCATGGTTGCTGTTATTCCCCCACCTCATTCTTGGTCTAACAACTGGACTTTTCCCTCTCGCCTTCCTACAAAATGTTTCCATGACCCTCTTTAATTTCCCATTCGTGACACATGTCCTGCTCATCGGAGTCTACGAGACTTAACTGTTCTTATTATATCTGGTTTCCTACAAAGACCATGTAGCTCACTGTTATGTAGTCTTCCCCATTCACCTGGCTGTTCATCTCTCTTTGGTCCAAAAATTTTCCTAAGAACTTTATTCTCAAATACTCGTAATCTCCTTTCCTCCCTTAAAGAAAGAGTCCATGTTTCGCATCCATGTAACGTAACTGGGAGAAAAACTGTTTTATATATTTTCAGTTTAACGCTTTTTGAAATGAGCTGGGACGACAAGAGTCTCTGTAATGCATAATAGCACTCATTTCCAGAATTAAGCCTATGTTTAATTCCCTTGTGCATCTCAAATCTGTTTGTGATTATTATTCCTAGATATTTGAATCCAGCCACTTCTTCAAAATTTCCGTCATTTGTCATTAGCTGCCCATTCTCATTATAGCTTTAATGTACTTCTATATGGGAACATATATTTAATTTTATTGATATTTACTTCCAGTCCCAATTTCTTAGTATTACTCAATAGAGTGTATGTTTGGCCCTTAGTACCCCCTAGTTACTGCCCATTAATATTACATAATCAGCAAAAACTAACAGCTTATTAACACCACTGGGTTTTAGGCCTTCTTCATTCTCTAAAGATTTGACGGCATGCTCTAGTACAAAATTTAATAGTAGAGGAGATGGTGCATCTCCTTGCTTCAACCCATTGTGGATTTCAAAAATTATCCAAAGACTGTTTGCCTACACGTACCGTACTCAAAGTGTCATTTAGATTCAATAGTATAAGACTAACTAACTTTTTAGGAATTCCGAACTCCAGCAGGATATTATATAATTTTTCTTACTTATCTGAATCGTATGCCTTTTTGAAGTCTACATATAACTGATGTACAGTGTCATCATGTTCCCATTTATTTTCTAAAATCTGTCTTATACTAAAAATCTGAGATCAGTGGCCAAAATTAATTTATAAATAAGTGTGATGTTTATAATACTAATTTACTGTTAATAATAACATAAATTTGATAGGACCTAGTGTAAGAACGGATATTTTATTATGTCTTGCATTATGAAAAATTGGACTGTGATGATGAAAGAAACTGAATTTATATTTTAATTCAGCATGGTTGAATTAAACCTATTCACATATTAGAATAGAAACACCAGTGGAAAATTTTAAATTTTGTATGCGAGAATATAATTGTTACATTTGTTTTATCCACTTCTTGGAGAAATTTGAGTATGGTATTAAAATGAGCTTCGCCAATTTAATGATAAAAAAACTGAGAATAATTTCAATTGTCAAGTTATCTAACACACTTAAATTCATCGGAAGTCCGTAATCGATATTCCATGCAAAGTTTAGCAATAAACAACCAAATCATTCGGGAATAGCAGAGAAATTCTATTCAAATAACTTAACCCAACTGAACAATTACGATATTACAATACTTTACATAACTTTGATGAGATTGTAAGCTGGTCAAGTGCTTTACTCTTATATCTTATAATTGATCTGCCCTTTCATGCCCAATTCTAAATCACGACATTGAAGAATGTTAAGTAATAAGAAAGTAGAACTAAATTGATTTATACAGAGCGAAGGAAATTTGCGGAATACTTAATTGCCACGATATTCTTCAATGAGAGAATTCAAACATTTAAAATTAGCCATCACAGAAAATCTTCATATATAAAAGAATTGTATTATTTTCTATAGGAGAATATTGTGGTTGCTCCACAATCCGCAAATTATTCTTAACCCAGTTGCCTTCCGAGAATCACAATATTATGGTTAAATTGTTATTTATTATCATTGTATAATAACTAATTCATTGGCTCTATCGAACCCATAAGTTCATGGCCGCGCGGACATAAGCTCTTCATACATCCCTGTGTTGAGCTAACGTTTTCCTATCATCATCTGTATAATCCATTTCCCTCAAATCATGGCTAATGTTATTCTCCTATTCTTGGTCTAACAACTGACCGTTTTTTCTCTAGTTTTCCTACAAGAAGCTTCCATGCACCTCTTTCATTTCCCATTCCTGCATATGACCTGCCCATCGTAGTCTACGAGACTTAACTATTCTTATTATATCTGGTTTCCTATAAAGATCATGTAGCTCGTTGTTATGTAGTCTTCTCCATTCATCTGTTTGTTCATCTCCCTTTGGCACAAAAATTCCTACGAATTTTATATTCAAATACTCGTAATCTTCTTTCCTCCCTCAAAGTTAGAGTCAATATATCGCATCCATATAATATAACTGAGAGAATAACGCTTTTATATATTTTGAGTTTAACTTTTTTTTTTAAGTTGGGACGATGAGAGTTCCTGTAATGCATAATAATAGCATGAAATTCCAGAAATGAGCATATGTTAATTTCTTTGTACATCTCATTCCTATTTGTAATTATTGTTCTTAGGTATTTGAATATTCAACCACTTCTTCAAAATCATTGTATAATATTACTTTTAAATAATAAACTTCAACTTTCTTATCATATTTTATTTATTTATTATTTATATAATTATAGATTTGTAACATTGTCAACCAAAATTATATATATTATATATTTATTTATTTATTTATTTATTTATTTATTTAGTCTTCCTATTTCGATTTTGTTTTATTCTCTCTCTCTTATTTCTATAACTTCAAATTTAAAACTCCCTACAGGTAATATTTATGCACAATGATCTACACCCTGAACAAATACACATTGATGGACCTCTGAGAATCTGTTATCAATATACCAGGACTACCCTCGAAGATTCCATAGGACTTCACAGGACAAGGTGGTGATTAAAATATCCTACCCCACCAAGAATCGAACAACCGAGTGGAAGCTAGGCACTCTACCCACCACCACCTCACAGACGATCAATTACTGACTTAATTTTAATATATTACAATCTTATTCTACATTATTTAATATTTACAGTTTCTCTTTCAATTTCCAATACTAATGATCGTAACTAATTAAAAAGTCCAGTTATATATTGATATATATATATATATATATATATATATATATATATATATACATGTATGTTAATAATTCTACTAATTTATCTTTATTAAGTGACTTGGCCTAGTTAGTATAGTTTCAGACTCATAATCAACAAGTTATGAGTTCAAATCCCGGGGCAGACTAAATTTACTGCAGGTAGTTTGTGGTTTTATTAAGTAATTAAGTCAAATTCAGAAGTGGAATTTGATTAGCAGAAGCCGTTCATTATTAATCATCACTTCATATAATTATACTGTAATTCAATCCAGTGAATCATGAATAGAAGTCACTATACACAAGAACAGACGTACGTAAACTATTTAATATAATTAAAGATTCCTGGCGTGATATCGCCTTTTCTGTTAAAACAATTTTAAATGACAAATTAAAAATAAATTGTATAATACAAGTATGTTACCTTCAATATTACAACATTACATTTAATAATACGTATATACCTACCTGTTTAATGGAATAGACCTAAATCAAAATCCGAGTTGTCAAATTCACTCAAATTATATTGACATTATAGTTTTAAAAAATGTTTTACATCACTAAAATCACTATAAACACTTAAGAATATTCCGTGAAATTGGAGTATTTTATGAAAAATCAAAATTAAAACTACGGAAAAAGTTTTATAAGTGTTTTTTTAATTTAAGTAAGAAACATAATTTTCTGAAGAATGATAGTTAATAACACATTGAGATCATTGAAATTACACATAATAATAATTATAGATGTGGTAACTTTTGGATGCCTAATAACAGAGATCGCAAAATACGTAACAGAAGGGCACTGCACGACCAGTTAAGTCTATGTTGAGAACACCGCCACGAGTTTCCCTCTGATCACGGTGATGCAGATGGTAAGGGAGGGTGGATCCATCTCTGATTCTGCGCGCAGACTCACTTCGTGTCTATTTTCCGTATTTCCTAATGATTATAAGCATTTGTTAAAAATTCAATTTCCTTCATCTACGTTTGATTATATCATAATGTAACAAAATATTATAACTGATACAATAATTAATCAATTGATCTGGCGTTTACTTGATGAAAATCCATATTCCTTAATTTAATTAACTAACTCACTGGCACCATCGAACCCGTAGGTTCATGGCCTGGCGGACATAAGCTCTCCATACATTCCTATCCTGAGCTAATGTTTTCCAGTTATCCCCTGTATAATCTACTTCCCTCAAATCATAGTTAATATTATTCTCCCACCTCATTCTTGGTCTACCAACTGGGCGCTTTCCCTCTGATTTTTCCAGAAGCTTCCATTCGTGCCATATGTCCTGCCCATAGTAGTCTACGAGACTTAATTTATTAAAATAAAATTATCAAAGTTTTACTGGTTTTCATAAATATTTATTTTAGTCAATACTGATGACAGCTGTTTCGATACACTGTATCTTCTTCATATGTATGCCCCAAATAAAAATGAATTTTCTTCAAATAAGGCAGCTTAATAAGAAAATGTATTTGTATTTGTGGCATATATCTGAAGAAGATACAGTGTATCGAAACAGTGGTCATGAATATTGATTAAAATAAATATATATGAAAATAATAAAACGTTGATCATTTTATTTAATAAATAAATTATATAACATTAACTTCATATATGGAATCAATAGGTATATTTACCGGTCTCGCTGAAACTATCCAATTTTCCTTACCCTCGGTTAAATGAATAGAGTTCATATTATTTCTATGTATCAATGTTTAAAAATAGTTTTATAAGTATTATTATAGAATCTACCGTTCATGTTAATAACCGTGATTTGAGAAAAGTAAATTACACAGGGGATGGTTCGAATGGTTGAATATATGGAAAGCTTATGTCCGTGGAGTCATCGACCTCCGAGTTTGATAGTATCAATCAGTCAGATTTAGTTCAGAGTTCATTTATTTATATTATTTTCATGAGACAGAATATTTTTTTTAAATTACAGAATACGTATTGTGTTGATTTCAGACATTTGTGAATATAATTACCTATTTATTTTCATTAAAACTGCATATGATCTGAAGACGTTGATCAAAATTTATACATTTTAATTTAATAACGACAATAAGTATTTTTATTTATATTCCTTGTCAGCAATTTTATGTCTCACGGCACCCGCACATTAAAGGTACCGGATCTGCTGGGAGAGGATTTTACCTCCGGATCGCATATAAAGTTTTTTTTGACCATACAAGGACATGGAGGACCTCTCCAGATGAGTAATTAATATCGGGGGTCATCTTTATCCAAAGTCTTAACAACATTTTTCAATAACCCTATATTTATATACAACGATGGTAGGCCTAACAGAATATTGTCTTTCTCAGATAAAGAGTGATTCTTAACACTCTTCTCTTCGGATTTAAGGGGGGTGATGGGTGAAATTTTCGACATTTGTGGTCAAATTTAGCATTTTTTATTTTTTGTATTAAAAAATACTACGAACCTTAAATTATAAGTTGGTGAAGTTCCAGTGTCCTATGGCGCTTGTAAGTCTCCCTAATCACTGTAGGAGGGTATTTATGCTACATTCTAATCTAACTGTATGCAAACTTTCAAATTGACTTTTACACACATTTATTTTCATTGCATTTCAATACATTCAAATCAAAATAGCATTGACAAATTTAATGATAGAAGCACAAAATTTTAACTGCATGTCCCACAAACTATGGCTAATAATTCTATGCATGGATTTTGAAACAACGTTGATAGGTTTTGAAATAAAAACTAAAATATGTGTAGTAATTAAAAAAAGAAATTCATATGAGGAGAATGTATATATTTTTTTTCTTCCTGCATTATAATGATAGAAAAGTTAGTGCACAGTGTTGTTGTAAATAGGTCAGTGGCCGTGCAGAAAAAAATTTAAAAAATTTCGCCAAAAAAAATATGGGACTTATTAAAAATTTAAAATGCAAATTTTTAAATGGCGTTTCTTCAATAACTCAAAAACGTTTCAGCCTAGAAGGATGAAACTTTAATATAATATTACCTATTATGGCATGAATGTGTGTACAAAAAATCAGGTATGTAGTTTAAAAACTGTAGAAAATATAAATTTCACCCATCACCCCCCTTAAGTTTTTTTCGTAATCCTCAATGTTGTAATGATTATCGTATGCTTTCATACGCAAAGAAAACAATAGCATTTTGTAAACCCAGACTGCATGCCTGAAAGTATACCAATCATTTTTAGATTTTCCATATCTGTCAACCATATTTCATAACTTATTACGTTCAATATTGCCTTCACATTTTCATATGTTTCCATCATACCGAAAGAATAGCAAAGGGTGCCGATGTGATAAATATTCCTATTCATCATCTTCAAGGTATGGGCCTCTTGACCCGTTCCGCTCCCCGGTGCACTATATGCTGCAGGTGCAGGTCGTCTTTCCAACAATACTGCTTTTAAACTAATCTTGGATGAAATTTAAAAGTCTCTCGTTAGGTTTGTGACTGCTTTCAAGATCTTGTAGAAGATCTTGTACATCACTGCGGTTTAAATTAGCTATTTCATTAATGTATTAATGATAGGTTGTTTTGGCTCACCTCATATTTCTTGATTTTTATGCAGACCAGGTTTCGTCGCTTTTTCGCGACAGTGTCAATGCATTCCAATGCATAAAAATCAAGAAATATGAGGTGAATCAAAATAACCAACTCATTAATATTTAAAAGAATCATCATAGTATTATTTTCTACATATATTAAATGAATAACTAATTCATTACTAACAGAAAAAAGGTGTCAGTGATATCTCGCGTTTCCGATAAAGTAAAGTGATCCCACTACAGGCCTCAGGAGGCCCTTAGGGTAGTAGGAGGTTAAGGCTCCCACTTTTCCCAGACAATCGGCACTTCATGTCAGCCGGATTGTCAGCCCTGCGCGACGGCCGCCTTTACCCCCAGAACAAGCGTCTGGTACTCATTTCCGTTAGAGGCTGAGTCGACCCCAGGGCCATAGTGCCGCCAGAGGGTTTGGGTCAGTTTAAAAATCCTGACCCCAACGGGACTTCAACCCTCGACCCTCTGGCTTGTAGCTCAGTGCCTTAACCACTACGCTACGGCATGACACCATAATAGCATATTGAAATAAATTCTACTCTTTAAGTCAAGAACCTAATAATTCCGTTTGTACTTTAAAAAAATTGAGTTCTCAGACTAGAATGCTTAATTCACATTGGGATATAAAGTGAGGTATATTTGGTTCTGGAAAACTTGGATCGGTGTTTGAACATGAGGATCCAGTTCCTCGTCTTTAGAAGGACTGCTTAGTGTTATTACACCCACTGTATATTCTTCAGGAGACTTAGGAATTGGTATTAAATCATGACTCATGTGTTATTTTGGCTGAAGTAGCATCTGGATAAAATATAGAATATTTTTATTTAGTACTATATCCCAAGTCGGCCACGGTGGACTAGTAGTTATGCTCCTTGTCTCCGTTCCCGAGGGTCGCGGGTTCAAACCCGACGGGGGTCGATGGATTTTTAGGATGGAAAAACCAAGGAGCAAGTCATCCGGGAGGGACTTTAAGCCGTGGGTCCCGAGTCTGAAGATTTTCAGGCTCGTAAAAAATCCTTAAGCCTGAATGAAAAGGCCTCTAAGAAAAATTTACCGAATTTTCCCGTCCCAGTACTACCTTGGTTTCCTAGATATCAGTATGAGACGGAATGCCGACCACGGACCACTCAAAATGACATCTATACGGAAACAAGTGTAACTAGATTAGTATGATTCAAATTCTTCCCTATAGGGGAGAGTGCCTAAATCTCTGTAAAGGGAAAACATGGGCTTACAATACAAATAGTACATCTCCATATATTAGTTAAACATATATAGCTATCCATAGTATGATCTTTCTGTTTTGTTCATATTACAGTGTTTCCGAAGGGCATTGAATTATGAGTGCCATTAAGGCAATCACGTAAGGTTAGTGAACAATTACTACATATTTTACCCGTTTCCCACATATTTCCCTCGTCTATTTTCTTACTTAAATACAACTCATGTTTTTCTACTATAGAAATGATAGTATTTCTTTGTAACTTCGAAATAAATTCGCCGCAAACGTTACAAAACACGTTCGGGCAATTCACATATTTGTGTGATATGGTGAACACAATAATTGAGTTACTTTTAAAGCAGTTATGATGAATGCTGTTATAGTTTGTGAAAATATGCCTTTACCCTCACTTCACAATACACACTTAGATTCGCAATTTCACGAATATACAGAAGCATAAAATACAGCTACTCGGGAAGCGATCAGAAATAAAGTTAGCACGTTACTAAGGAGCCAATTCAAAAGAGAACAATTTTACAGGGAAACAGGACATTAATATACAGTCAGATGTTCCCTTCATCAAATATTAAGTGCTAATCATAAACATACAAGATCGGTAAAAGCTTTGTATCCATTTGTTTCGAACCAAACGTTAAGCCGGATGCAAGGACCGGAAACTAGGACCTATATAAAAGTATAAAATGCAGATGTTTTACAAAATATTTACGTAATACAGCAAAACGGATGTCACATTCGTACTAGCATATCTCTATACATAAAGAATACTTGGTTTTATTTGAAGGAATTTTTCATTCTTTGTCAGCGTTATTATTATTATTATTATTATTATTATTATTATTATTATTATTATTATTAGTATTATTATCATTATTATTATTATTAGTAGTAGTAGTAGTAGTAGTAGTAGTAGTAGTAGTAGTAGTAGTAGTAGTAGTAGTAGTAGTAGTAGTAGTAGTAGTAGTAGTACCGATATTATTATTGCCGGTTTTTTTTTATTGCGGATGAGCCCATGTAGGACTACGCAAAGTACTTAGAGGCGTTTCCTTTGAGCCCAAATTTATTTCATTCTTTTGCTATGAGCTTTGTTTTCTCTCATCTTCCAAGTTGTTCCAGTTTTTTCTTCGGTTTGTCTTCTTGGTCAACTTGCTACTTATTATTCTTATTATTATTATTATTATTATTATTATCATTATTATTATTATTGTTGTTGTTGTTGTTGTTGCTGTTGTTGTTGTTGTTGTTGTTGTTGTTGTTGTTGTTGTTGTTGTTGTTGTCGGCCGCGGTGGACTAGTGGTTATGCCCTTAGCCTCTGGTCCCGAGGGTCGCGGGTTCAAACCCGGCGGAGTCGATAGGAAAATCCAAGAAGCAAGTCCTCCGGGAGGGACTTTAAGCCATGAGTCCCAAGTCTGAAGATTTTCAGGCTCGTAAAAATCCTTAAGCCTGAATAAACAAGCCTCTGAGCAAAATTTACTGACCTCAACGTCCTATTAATACCTTAGTTGTCTGCTAGAAGGAGAGGTTATGGCTCAACAATGGGCTACACCATTGTAGATTTTTTTTATTGCGGATGAGCCCATTCAGGACTACGCAAAGTACTTAGAGGCGTTTCCTTTGAGCCCAAATTTCTTTCATTCTATTGATATGAGCTTCCTTTCTATCATCTGTCCAAGTTGTTCCAATTTTTTTCTTCGGTCTGTCGTCTTGGTCAACTTGCCATTTATTCACCTTAATTCTAAATATATCTCTGTTTGGGATATCTTCTTTAGTAATTCCTGCCAATTTTAAGTCCTTTTTGACTTTATCAATCCACTTCATAATATCCACTGGAGCTTTACTTCTGTTTTCGTGGAATTCCATTATCTGTTTTGTAAGCCTATTTGAATTCATTCGTTTAATATGGCCATAAAATTTTAACCTTCGTTTCTAATATCACTATGAATGGCTGTATATATTTTTATTTCTTTTTACTTATGAGTCTAAATGCTTCATCTATGACTTGTGGACCTAACATTTTTCTTATAATTTTGCATTCTTTTTTCACTATATTTTCGATATCTTTTTTTCTGTTCAAATAATAATTATCATCATCATCATCATCATCTTCATCATCACCATCACCATCATCATCATCATCTTATTATTTTTATTATTATTATTATTATTATTATTATTATTATTATTATTATTATTATTATTATTATTATTATTATTATTATTAGGCGGCTCCGTGGCGCAAGCGTTAGACGCTCGCCTCTCACCGCTGGGGTCCCGAGATCAAGTCTTGATCATTCCATGTGGGTTTCGTGGTGGACAAAACGGAGCTTGGGCAGGTTTTTCTCTGGGTTTTATCCCATTTTCCCCTGCCACAGTACTTCATTCCACCATTCCTCCATACTCACCTCATCAATTTCGTTTCATTTCATTCATCTGCCCCCGTGATGGTACGTCAGGCGTGGTCGGCCGGCACCCTTGTCATTCACAGACCTCTATATAGGGGCTTCATCTCATCTCATCCCTCAACCCGACCCTGATTGGACACGAGTTGAGGACATTTGAATTTTTATTATTTTTATTATTATTATTATTATTATTATTATTATTATTATTATTATTAACTAGCTCTTTGACACTATTGAACTCGGAGGTTCGTAGGGCGGATAAAGCTCTCCATTATTCCTTTTTAGAGCTAATATTTTCTAATTATTGAATGTATAATTCACCTGCTTCAAATAATGATTAATGTTAAATCCACATCTTATTCTGATCTGTCTAACGTGTGCATTCCCTCTAGTTTTCCTACAAGCCTCCATGTCCCTGTCCATTGTTCATTCGTGTCACATAGGCCTATCCAGTTATCGCAGACTTGATATTAATTATTCTTATTAAGGTTTTATATAGCTCACTACCATGTATTTTTCTCCGTTCACCTGTCAGTTCGTTTTCTTTAGTCCAGAAATTGCTCTAACCACTTCATTCTCAAATACACGCAACCCCTTCAACGTAACTAGAAAGTAAAATGTACACCTCAGCCGGGATTTGAAACCAAGATCTCCAGCTTTGTATGCTGGCGCTCTATCTTTGAGCTACTGAGGTTCACCTCCCGGAGCAAGCTTAAGTCTTGGGAAGAAAAGTTTCAATACATACGGGAGACTAGGAAAATAAAGGGAGGAGAATTTGTGCTTGCTCTAGGAGGAGCGACTAAGTAGCTCAGAAATAGAGCACCATCGCGTAAAACTGGAGAACTTGGGTTCAAATCCTGGTTCAGGTGTATTTTTTTTTCTTGTTACGTTAACCGTTGCCTATAGACTGTTTGTCCAGAAACATTAATTTTCTATATCAGGTTCATAATTAACTGATTTTTCAGAAAAAAAAATCCTTTAAATCTGCTGAAGACGAAGAGGCAGTGATTGTTTATAACAAGATTCCAAAATCGATTACTATAACGGAAATAAAGGAAGCAGGACTACACAAATAGTAGCACAGGTGGAGCAACACAAAAGATGTTATCACCAGATCCTTCTCCCCCACCGTGACAGACTAAAGCTCAAGTTACCGGCAACTTCCGAGATCACTGCTGTAATCACAGGACCTGGTATAAAAAAAGTTATCTTCATAGATTACGTATACTGGATGATCCAACCTGCACATGAATAGAACGCAGCGAACTGTTAATCTACGAATGCCACGACAAAATACAACAAAGACAGATATTTATATCATAAATAAGAAAAAATGGTTGAAACCTGCCATTAACTAAACAAGAACTTGTAACTAGACATTTGAGATGTTTTCACTGATTCATCCACTCAATTAACACGTAAATATGTAATATACACAATCTTGTATAGATAGACGATAGGAATGTAGATAATTTTGCAACTATCAGAGTTAGTCATGTTCAATTACATGTTAAGTGATGTAAAAGAAAGCATGTAGCGAAATGTAAAATGTAAATGTATAATAGAAAGCATGTAATATTACTTATGTAATAGGGGCGCGCAAAATAAAAAAAATTAAAAAATCTAAATAGAAGGTAAGAAGTTAAACTAATATTGAAATTATTTTTATACTGTTATTATTATTATTATTATTATTATTATTATTATTATTATTATTATTATTATTATTATTATTATTATTATTATTATTATTATTGTCCACCGATGTGGTCTCGAGGTAGCGTGCTGCCTTGTCACGCAGCAGGCCCGGGTTTGATCCCCGGTCAGGGCAGTTTTTCTGAGTGAGGTTTTTATCGGGGTTTTTCCTCACCTGTAAGACAAATGCCAGGAAAACTTCAAGGCCCAAACGGTCCCCGAAATCATACGGCCATCATCATCACCATCATCCTTATCATTATCATCATCATCATCATCATTCTTCACCGGTGTGGAAAGCAACGGGAAGCTACCACACCTACAATTCCCTAGTAAAGCTGCAAGCATAGCATGAAAATGCTATGATTGCAGTGAAGTACCTGCCTTCGGGCAGAATTACTATGGATGGATTATTATTATTATTATTATTATTATTATTATTATTATTATTATTATTATTATTATTATTATTATTATTATTATTATTATTATTATTATTATTATTATTATTATTATTATTATTATTATTATTGGACTATTATTTGTTTTTATTACGAATGAGCCCATCTAGGACTACGCAAAGTACTTAGAAGCGTTTCTTTTTACTCCATATGTCCCTCATTTGGACTATTATTATTATTATTATTATTATTATTATTATTATTATTATTATTAATTATCCGACATTTAAAATATATTATATTACTAGCTAATACCAGGCGTGCGTTGCTACTCCTTAAATAAATGTTAGTGTTTTACCACCAGCCTTGCGCTGTTATACTTGTCCGGGAATCTGTTTATCCCTATCTTCTTGTCATCAATGGAAGACAAAAATGGTTATTGTGAGTTATCCGTAGAAGATAAACATATGCTGTCGAAGACTTCTTGTAGAGTTTTTTGAGATGTTGAATTCTGTGTATATTAATTTGGTGTATATGTTATGGTTTAGGCAGCGTAAGCCATTTAAGCATCAAAATAGGGACTTTATTTCACGTTTTTAACTACAAAGGGTGATTTTTACGGGCGGATGGGTTGAGTATTACAACTCTCATGTTCATCCCCGGGATCTCCTGAACATTTTTCAAAAAGCCCCATCTCAATCGGATGAACGGTATGGCAGATCACGCTTGCTTGGGAATCTACTTATCCCGATCTTCTTGGTATGAATGAAAGACAAAAATGGTTATTGTGAGTTATCCGTAAAAGATAAACATATGCTGTCGCGGACATTTTCGTAGAGTTTTGTGTAATATTCAATTCTGTGTACATTAAATTTGGTGTATTTGTTATGGTTTAGGTAGCGTAAGCCATTTAAGCGTCAAAATAGGGACTTTATTTGACATTTTTCACTACAAAGGGGGATTTTTAGGGGTGAAGGGGTTGAATATCATAACTCTCTTATAGCCTATGTTCATCCTGGGAATCTCCTGAACATTTTGCAAAAAAACCCATCAAAATCGGATCAATGGTATGGCCGCGCATAGAATACGAACAAACAAACCAACAAACAAACATTCATTTTTATATATTATTTCAAGTTATAAGAAAATATAGCGCAATGAAAGGGAAGTTAATGTAAGCGCAATGAATTTTAAAAAAAGAGAATAAAACAAAGCTCATTGTATGTATGGAGTAATTTGCCTACTATAACTCTTGATATAGCGTTTAACCCCTATATTAAGTTGCCTGGCTCATTGCTTACTTTAATGTTCATAAAAACAACTGAGTGACATAACATTTATTCAAGATAACGTATGAACAACATTAACTATGATTTGAGGGAAGTAGATTATACAGGGAATGATTGGAAAGCATTAGCTCAGGATAGAGATGTATGGAGAGCTTATGTCCGTGCGGCCATGAACCTACGGGTTCGATAGTGCCAGTGAGTAAGTAAGTAAGTAAGTAACGTATGAAGATTAAACAAAGAAGTCTTCTAATGTTTTGATGCTCTGTAAAATCTTAGAATTAACATAGAGTAACTAACGTCAACAACAGCAGGGAAATAAACAAGCGACGTAATTACAAAACTTAATTTAACCTTCCATTCTTCCACATTACTATTTCATGCTGTCACGTACTTCATAATGTCGAGCATGTTACTTTCTGAGCGACAGTATAAGTAGGGGACTGAGCAAGATATTTCCATGGTAAAAACACGGGATTCCCATTCTGCAAATTAATTCAATACTTGTGAATAAACTGTAAATATAACTAAATGTATCTCACCAAGGGTAACATGGCCATTAAAATGTAACATTAAAATTGCATTCCATATTGCACTTATTGTATAAAAACCCCAGTTATAATACACAGCTGTTTTCATTAATATTCGATTTCACCTTAAAATGACAACTTATTTTTCAATCTTATTCGCACCATTACCCAAAAAAATTGTATTTTTAAAATAAATATAAATGCTGTACAGGCCTATATTTTGCATTAACTTTACAGAACAGCCTTCGAAGTTTCAATTTACATGTATAAGCCTTTGGCATGGGTTCCCTAAAGTAGTTCCCGCCCGAAGAACCGAATGGGGGACTATAGTCTCTCTGGTTTAACTTTACGAGAAATGTGTAGAATGAGACAACTGCACTCACCTCTCTCGCTCGCACCAGTGTTTTCGGTTTCCTCACAAGATGTTAATAGGGGAAAGGGGGAAGAGGAAAACTGACAATAGGGTGGGTTCTCTCTTTTGTATCTGGACTAAAGTGGTCAACGACCTATCCTTGTACATATTTCTCTCTCTCCCTCCCCTCCCCCCTCTCCATCCCCTCACATATTTTACTAGCTATATTTCTACACGACCGCTTTATAGATGAAAACATTTGTCTTACACGTTCTGAAAGGCCTACATGGTTTCAACTAATTGACGAAGTTTTTTTAAACATAAATCCATTTTAATTGGACTAATATAAAAAGTAAAGTAAAGTGATCCCACAACAGGCCCGAAGGCCCTTGGGGTAGTAGGAGGTTAAGGCTCCCACTTTTTTCTAGACAATCGGCACTTTACGTCAGCCGGGTTGTCAGCCCTGCGTGACGGCCGCCTTTACCCCCAGAACAAGCGTCTGGTACTCATTTACGTTAGAGGCTGAGTCGACCCCAGGGCCATAGTGCCGCCAGAGGGTTTGGGTCAGTTTAAAAATCCTGACCCCAACGGGACTTGAACCCTCGACCCTCCGGCTTGTAGCTCAGTGCCTTAACCACTACGACAGATGGGTAATTCCATGCCAACTGTCCTAAAATCAAAAGTGGTCCCCACTCGACCATCTCAGATTTTGTTAAAAGTTTGTGTATATGTGCACATGCATTTGTTAGATTATTGTGCAAAATTTTGGCTCGATTCAGTGGCTCAAGAGCTAGGGGCACCTTAGTGGATCTATGTCATGTCATGAAGCACGCAGCGCAGTGAATTTGGTCAACTTTTATGTAACCTTGTGCTTCAACTGTAACGTCTATTAGCTTGAATTATTATATACTAGTACACGTTTGGTGCTGAATGCAACAATATCGTTTAAATTGCTTTGAAAGTTTTTACGCTTTACGATATTTGGTCTGAAAGTGCCTTGCAAAGTTTGACACGGAAGATTTATGCCATATTTTAACTATCCTTTACTTCAAGGCAAAAGCATCTCGGATCTTTATTTTCAGGCTGTCAACTAACAATCTGGTCCCCATTATGCTGCACCAGTATTATGTTCTATGAGTTAATAGTTCAGATTTTACTGACCCCTCCATCTGAGCAAAAATTAAAAATTGCAAAGTTTTAACATTTTTCAGGGCCAGGTTTCTGTATGTCTATCATCACTGATCTTATTTTCACAGGCACCACTGGAAAGAGCACATCTTGTTCTACAAGGGACATGAAAAAGTAAAACAGTAATTTTCCATATAAGGTTTTTAAAATAGCTCTTCCGCGTATCGGTGTGTTACAGCACAGTTTTGCTTCATATTTGAAGAGGAAAATTATATGCTCAGCCTGGGACTCGAACCCAGGACCTTTGGCTTTCTAGGCCAATGCTCTACCGACTGAGCCATCTGGGCCAGTTCCAATATAAACGCGTTTTTTTTTTCTCTCACATACGTTGTCAATTTCTGCGCATCATATGCTATGAAACTTTGCTTCTATGTTTGCAAATGGCGGCTTCTTTATTAAGAAGACATTTATTAGGGAATTTGTCTTTACGTTATAAAGCTATTACGGCTTCTTTCGATGTTTTTATTATTCGTTTCATACATATCAATTATGGATAAATCATATTTCAAGAGAAAAATCTTGTGCTCAGACTGGGACTCAAACCCAGGACCTTTGGCTTTCTATGCCAATGCTCTACCAACTGAGCCATCTGCGCGAGTTCCAATCTAAACCCTTTTTTTTTCTCTTATATATATTGTCAATTCCCAGTACATGTCCACAATGTTGGTGTATTTCGAAACTCAATTAGGTATTAATAATTTAAAGTGCAACGGTATATAAAAAAGGTGCAAATTAACATCAGTGCAGTGAATATTATTTTAAACATAGGCTCAATTCTGGAAATTCATGCTATTATGCATTGCAGAGACTCTTGATGTCCCAACTCCTTTAAAAAAACATTAAACTGAAAATATATAAAACTATTATTCTACCAGTTATATTATATGGATGCGAATCATGGACTCTTACTTTAAGAGAGGAAAGGAGATTACAAGTATTTGAGAATAAAGTACTTAGGAAAATTTTTGGACCAAAGATAGATGAACAGACAGGTGAATGGAGAAGACTACATAACAATGAACTACATGGTCTTTATAGGAAGCCATATATAATAAGAACAGTTAAGTCTCGTAGACTGCGATGGGCAGGACATGTTGCGCGTATGGGGAATGAAAGACTTGCATGGAAGCTTCTTGTAGGAAAGCCAGAGGGAAAACGCCCAATTGGTAGACCAAGAATGAGGTGGGAGAATAATATTAACTATGATTTGAGGGAAGTAGATTATACAGGGAATGATTGGAAAGCATTAGCTCAGGATAGGGATGTATGGAGAGCTTATGTCCGTGCGGCCATGAACCTACGGGTTCGATAGTGCCAGTGAGTAAGTAAGTAAGTAAGCAGTGAATATTATTATCATGTGTTTTTAATAATAAATCATTATGTATCAATGGTATTTATTTAGACTATGGAACATTACAACGTACTCTACCACGAGTTTCCAGGGAATCGTCCCTGTGGTCCTCCATCAATGTACAATTTATAATCTATGGTGAACTCCGCAGTCGGAAGATACCCCTTCAATTTCTATTACTGTTACTATTATTATTATTATTATTATTATTATTATTATTATTATTATTAACATTATTATTATTAACATTACTATTATTATTAGTAGTAGTATTACTACTATTGTTTTTTTTTGTCCACCATCTCTGTGGATTATTATTAGGCTGGACTTGACCTATATAAACTAAATAATTTGATTGAACGGTGAACCTTTTTCCTCACTAACACGTAATATATATATATATATATATATATATATATATATATGAAGCTATATTATCTTTCATTACACACATTTATAGCATTATTATTAAAACGTGGTACTGCACACACACAATTAAATTTATACAGGTAGCTAAATAGTGTTATAGATTTTACGAAGGCAGGAATATTACTTAATACAGTGTAAAGTGGACGTAGATAATGTGGCAGGAATTAAATATTATAGGGTGTATTTTGCGAAAATACAAATTAATAAAAAAATATTGTCGAGGAATTCGAACCCTGGCTCTCATATATATTTCATCTTTTTGTAATTGGTTTAACGATCTACGCTACTCGAAAGTTGGATACTAATTGTCTAAATCCTAGTTATCTTGTTTACTTTTACACTATGAACGAGAGTTAAACTTTATTTGAAATGTCGCAATTTGAGTAATATTGCATTTGTCGAACACTCGTATATATCTAGAAACATGTCTCCTTCGTTGTTCTTTAACTATTTAAGACGATTAAAACCAAATACTCGTATTTAAAACATTTAACAATGCGTTACATCGTGAACCACAGCTTTAGCTCTTCGAGCATGCGCAGTGGGTCATAACAAGGACTCTGCTTTTTTTTTTTTTGCTAAGTGTACATCAAGTGTCTGTAAATAGTTGCTTTCACTTAAACAAGATATTAAACTCCCTTTTTACACCGATATGCATTGGCGAATAGCAATTGCAATTTTAGTATGCCATTCAAAAGTTAAGAATATTTGCTGCTTAATGATATCCTGAAAGTTGTTATACTCCGTATCTGAATGGAAAAATTTAGTTTTAATGTTAGAATCGCAGCACAAAACTGTTCTCTTGTGTTTCACTGACGAGTTTGAACTTTCGAAATGTAGGAATGGATCTGAAATCCAATTGGATTCACTATAATTATCTGAAAGTAACTTCCAGTATCATTACTGAGAACAGAGATGCGGGATACTACAAAATCGCAAAAATCATAATCTAAGGAAAGGCCATTAATACTTAGAAAATTGTTTGGAAAGCAGGAAATCTGACCACAGATACATATTTGTTTTACTTATATGCTTGGAATATATTGATAATTGGCCCTGAAGGGACAACCATTTTACGATCAATTCCCAGTAAATTAGGGGGGGTAATTGCCCTCGCAATATCCATTGCTATCCTATTCATCCTCCCGTTCTTCAATTCTAACTTCCGAGGAATCGAATTTTACCCCATTAACCAAATTATATTCTGAATTATAGTAAATACAGTAATTTTATTGACATGAATTGGAGCACGACCAGTTGAAGACCCTTATTTCATTTGGAGTATATGGCTGTCATGTAAGTCAATGTGGTCAGCCAACTGTTATCAAACAACCCTTAGAGCCAGACATTCAAAAATGTAAAATGTTCCGTCTAATTTGTAAAGATAGGTTTTACTTTCCTCTTTCTGTTCCAGATTTACATCAAGCATTCACAGTTTAATATTGAGATAGGTATACAATTTTTACTTTTTAACCAAGGCGGATTGAACATTCAATGTGAATCATGGAGAAATATGCAGCCGCTATTATATATGTGAACCTCCAATCACAAGTTTTTTTTTTTACTGTAAGAATATGGGGGGCGCGCGCGCGCGCACACACACACACACACACACACACACACATATATATATATATATATATATATATATATTCCACCTCATATTAAGGCCATTATCCGTATGTCACTGTGTATCTTTAATTTTAACTTGTTAATTCATGCGTCCCGCTTTTTAACTTGTTCAATTTGGCAAACCTACTTCCAACCGTGATAATCAGTGTTGCCAGGTTGACGAACTTCTCTCTCGGAGTAGAAAAATTTTAAACCGAAATTATTTTGTGGAGAATGTATTAAAAGTAGATATTTCTATCTTTCTTTACCCCAAAGAGCGTTCTTTTGATTGAAATTAAATATCATTGTTATCTTTTTCTCGCTTCCACTAATAATATCCTTAATTAGACGTTTCTAATTTTTTATAAAATAATAGATTATTGTCCACCGCTGTGGTCTCGAGGTAGCGTGCTACCTCGTCACGCAGCGGGCCCGGGTTCTATTCCCGGTCGGGACAGGCTCCGGGGTGAGGTTTTTTCGGGGTTTTTCTTCACCTGTAAGACAAATATCAGGAAGCTTAGGGTCCAACGGTCCCCGAAAATCATCCGGCCATCATCATCATCCTTATCATCATCATCATCATCCTTCACCGGTGTGGAAAGCAACGGGAAGCTACCACACCTATAATTCCCTAGTAAAGCTGCAAAGCATAGCATGAAAATGTTATGATTGCAGTGAAAGACCTGCCCTCGGGCATAATTACTATGGATGGATGGAATAGATTATTATCGGCAACAAATCTCTCTGCGTTGTAGTTCCAGACGCAACAATTGCGGCGAATACAAATCTATCACAATGAAACGCATTTAAAACAAACTGCAGGAAACGTGGCAGTAACAATAATTAAAACCTTATAATGTGATGGGTTATTAGCTTTAGTATCACTATATTATTCGATAGACAACGCGCAGTTTCACGTTAAAGTTGTGTTTGGTGTAATGTTTCTGTCGATAATGGTTATAAGTCGTCCGTATTTACTGGTGGAAAATAATGGTTTCGGACGTAAAAGTACTGCGATTTAGTGCGTTAAGTTTAAGGAAAAAATTAAACATCATGATAAATGGTAGGTCAACACCCGACTTGAATATAGAACAAGTGTAAGGTAGGCGCAAACGTTTGAGTGAAAGCCCAGTGCATGGAGTTCCTACACAAATAAGAAAGATTTATGTTTAATATTATATACGAAATTGAGGCGTCTAGAAGATAAAGAAAGTTTGAGTTTTAATAAAATTTGAAAAACTTTATATATATATATATATATATATATATATATATATATATATACATAATGGCATAAAATAACACAACAAATTTAATAAGAAGGGAGTTTATAAACTAGCATGTAAATATTGCAATATGTTTTATATAGGCAGGACAAGTAGAAATTTTAACACAATATACAAGGAACACCTCAAAGATGTTACGTAAAAATGTGGTAAATCAAGCTATGCCAAACTTATCATTAACGCTGGTCACCGAATGAACATAATAGAAAACATTCCAACAGTATTTCACATAGGTAAAATTCCAGCAAAAATAAATATAGGCTATTGGAAGACCTTGAAATTATAAAAGAAGTAAACACATTACTACTCAATGAGAACACACCCCAGTCGTACAACCCATTATACGAGATAGTTAAAAACAAGCCAGTTGCTACTAACAACACTTCAAATCGACAACGTCGTAAACAACAACTACTCGTAGTAGCAGACAATCATTCTGCTGATGATGGAAGTTAACTTCCGAAAAGCCTCCAGGTAATATTTTAATACAATATTTTAACACAGATGAGGACGACGGCTCCTGCCAATCTTTATCCTTTGAATATTAACCTCAACGGAATTTGATATGAAATTTATTAGTATCTAAAAACTTTAGTTTGCCTTTCCTAATACATTTTCTAAGTCCTACAGAATAACAGTGCGCTTACGCATAAGTTAATAAAAAGTTTATACAGTTGTCGCTAGATGGAACCACATATCAGTGAAGTCCTACAGAAAGTTAATAGAGCTGTCGCTATATGGAACCACGTAGCTGTAAAATCGATATGACCAACATTCGCAATAAATTCCCAAACGTTTATTAGAAATGGACGTACACCAACGTACCTTTTTCTAACCTAACAAAATAACTTACATGCAAATTATTTAATGAAGTGTACAACAGTAATCTGATGTAGACTAACTTTTCCCATCGGAACCTAACAAAATTACGTGAGTGGGCATCCATTTCTTAAAATATATTTTTTCAAATGTTGGTCATTCTAATTCCACAGATATATCCACCATTTAGCGGAATTTCCTTCAAGCGTTCGCGCCTGCGCACAACGGTTATGCATAACTTCAAATAAATAATTGCGTACGTAGATAAACATTTAATAATTGTAAAAAAAAGTTATGAATATCATTGCAAAACGTTCAAAATATTACCAAATGTTAGCAAAGACAGAATAAGTTCTTAGAGCAACAGTATTACAAGAATATACTATGGAAAATAAAAGGTAAGGTAATCTAAAGTAGTACCAATCAATTTTGATAATATTAAGTTTAAAGTTTAATCTGTGTCAGTTGTAATTTTTTTTACCAAGTTAATACAATCTTATTATGAAATCAACATCCATATATTTCTATAGCAAACTTGCTAATACCTAACATGCGCTTTTACGCTTAAATAAATGAAATATTGAAGTATATGGTTTACACGGCTACGAACCAAACATGGTGATTGCTAAAATCAGTTTTTAAGAATTTCAGGTAAACCCGCACTTCTAACTCTAGGATCTCGCTGTTTTTTTTTTTTGTAATGTCTAACTCTGTTTATTTAATAGGACATACTGAGATTCGTTGTAAAATGTAGAAAATCGGACTACTAGAGCGAATTAAAAAGTTTTGTTTCAGATTAACTCCTACGCCTAATTATTTTATAACATAATAAATAGTGGCTAAATACTCACTGTACCTGAAAACCTATATGTACCTAATTTTCATGAAGGTCGGTTGTGCGGTTTACAATCTATAAAGCACAGATGTACCAAAATCCATATATAGTATATATATACTAGCCAATGTCCGTGCGCTGCTATGCCTAAATAAATTAAATATGATTTTTAATTGTTCATTTCAGGTAAACTCCTGCACCTAATGTTTTTAGAGCATAATAGCAGCTAAACACTCGCAGTACCTGAAAATGTGTATACTCGAAGTTATACATTACGACGAACCCAACATGGCGGCTTACTAGACAATTCTTATTTTCGTATTTCAGATAAACTCCCACTTCTAATGATCGGATTTCGCTGAGTTTTGGATAATACCTACCTCTCTTTATTTTAATAGCATATTCTGAGTTTCATTGTGAAACATCGAAAATTACGATCGCTAGAGCAACTTTTTAATTTTCTTTTCTGGTGAACTCCTACCACCCAGTGGTTTTAGAGCATAATAAATAGCGGTTAAACACTTGGCGTACTTAAAAGCATGTATGTACAAATTTCCATGATGATGGGTTGAGAGGTATAGAAGTCTATAAGTCACTAACATATTCAAGCTAAATTTTTTTACAGGTCCTATAAAGATTATATATATATATATATATATAAAGGAAACTTTGCAATTGCTTTCCTCAATGGAATATTGTGGGATAAAAATAAAATTAATATATATCGTACAATTGTTAAAAGCATCATTACTTATGGAACAGAACTTTAGCCATTAACAACAAAAACAAATAAGTATATTTTGCAACGGAAATGGATTTTATACGAAGGGCAGCAAGAATTTCAAGATCAGAAAATATTAGAAACTCAGTGATAAGGGAGAAAATGAAGATTGAAGACACTATTTTAGATTATATTAGAACTCAGCCATTAAGGTGATACAGACATGTCCAGCGAATGGAAGAGATTCGGCTATCAAAATGTGTTTTGGAATGGAAACCTGAGGGAAGATGAGGCAGAGGAAGACCTAAAACCTCCTGGAGTCAGGGAATATATTTATACATGAAAGAGAAACGTCTATAACCAGGAGATTGGATGGATCGACAAAATTGGCTATTACGAATCGGGTTATGTCAAAGACATTAATCAACCGATGATATATATATATATATATATATATATATATATATATATATATATATCCCTTGTTCTCCAGATAACTGACACTCTGAGTCAGTAAGTTGGACATTGGGTGCAATCTAGACGTCTTAATTATAATATATTTATGAGTATTGTATATTAGTAAACCTAGATCACTAATAAACCGCCTCCATTACCAAAACACCAGCTGCCACTGTTAGTTCCATATAATAAAGAAGAGAGTAAACTCGTGTATCAATCAATATAGAAGTGTCTCAAGTCGATATTAGTAAAATACATAAAACATTTCCAATGCAACAGCTGTGACAAGAAATTACAAACTAAAAAAGTTGTAACTACAATAAGTACAGCAGGTGTGTTCTATTGATTTTACGAACTGAAATATCAGATTTTTTTAAAATACAAGTTTAATGTAAGTACATTCAACGTTCTTGCAAATCCGATTATTTCTGACTATGACTAAAGATATAAGTCCAGCGTGTAATAAGTATGCATAACATAGTAATGGTGTAGGTGTGACAACTGCAGCCCGGGGGCCCCATGTAGATCTTATGTGTATTTTTCCATGAAAATATAGGACATATGAATTTTTAACTACGTATATTGATAGGTTTAAAAATGGTTACATTTATAGACCATGTATGGGACCGAGAAATTTGGTAATATACAAAAGGGCGAAGGGTCCTAAGAAGTTTACAATATTAGGTAATGTCCACTAGCTTAGATTGAAATATAATTGGGCTCCATAGTTAAAATAATAATAATAATAATAATAATAATAATAATAATAATAATAATAATAGCAATAATAATAATAATAAAAATAATAATAACAATAATAAAAATAATAATAACAATAATAATAATTTACTTTAGCTGGCAGAATTAAGGCCATAAGGCCTTCTCTTCCACTCAACCAGCGAGTAGTAAAATTATACAATTACATAATTATTACAATTTTTAAATATTATTAAAATATATATGCAATGGTGATGTGCTCTAATACTAGCTAATACTAACAAAACATGGAATATAATGAAATTAAAATAATATAAAATAAAATTAAGTAAAGCTTCCTAGATGAATATTTACAAATGCTGAATATAGTTAATATGCAGTTAATGTTTTCTTTGTGTCGAACTTAAGATATCAGTTAATTTGGATTTAAATAATGATAGTGATTGACTTAAAGTTTTATAAAACATTGGCAGTTTCTGCATTACTTTATGGGAGTGAAACTTTGGTAATGATAAAAAATTACAAAGTAGAATACAAAGCATAGAAATTTACTTCCTTAGAAGAACAAAAGGCTTCACAAGAATGGATCGGATATAGAATGAAGATATAAGAACAGGGTTAAATATATATCCACTGAATGATAAAATCAAAGAAAATAGAGAAAATGGTTTAGACATGTAGAAAGAATGAATGTAACAAGATTACTGAAAGCAGCATTTAACCACAAGCCAAGAGGTTCAAGGAATGTAGGAAGGCTAGTGAAAAAAATGGACAGAACAACTGTGTGGCAGTCAGGCAATTTGCCTAGCCCCTGAAGTGAAGAAGAAGAAGATAGTGATTGACAATCCCTGACATGACTGAGAAGTGAATTCCATGATCTAGTCATAGGTACTGTGTAAGATTCAGAGTATAGACATGTAATGTGCTGTAGTATCAAAAGTAAAGAAGAGTCTTGTGATCTTGTTCCTAAATTTAAGAAGAGCGGTCCATAATGTCATGATACTCTCTAAATAAATCATAAATTTGTATTCAATAGTAATTAATCTAATACGTTCTGTAGTGAGAAAAAGCGTTCGGAATGTGAATTTACATATACTTGAAGTAGGAAAGTGAAGAAGTTGTAAAGAATTTTGTCTCGCAGAATTACCAGTTAAGTTTTATTATCATGAATAGAATTTAATCCAGACAATTAAAATAGCACGAGTCATTCATTACTTCATTAATTTCTGCGTACTAACTGAGCGTTAAAGATGTGCAAAATTAATAAACCTCCCTTGTTAATAATAAATATTTACGAGGGGGGGTAGTTTTATGACAGTCTTCGATGCTAAAATGAGAGACTTGATCCGCTGCCCCAGATATCCGTTGCAGCCACAATAAAAGATGCTATATTAAAAAGTCTTAAAGAAGATCTGCTTTCTGCTAGTTGTAAACATTTAGACACATATTCATAGAGACTGTCCACAGCTCAGATCTCGAGATTGCATCGCTTCCTCCCACGCTGCGGACCCGGGTTCGATCCACAATCGGGACAAGTTATCTGGATGATTATTTTTTCGGGGTTTTTCCTCAACTGTAAGACAAATATAAAGAAACGCTAAAGCCCACACGGTCCCCTAACATTATCTGTCCATTATAATCATCATTATCATATTCGCTATGTTTAGTATGAATGTGTGCGTATGGTGTGGTTCGTCTTAATGTTGTGTTGTCTCAGAGGAGGCTCTGCCATTGAGCTGATCACTCATTCTGGGAAGCCCTCCATGTCTTTGTGTAGTCAAATTTGTGATCCATTGTTTAAAATACCCCACCCAATAGGTCGGGCCACTGTAAGGCTCGGGTGATGCGTGGCATGTAAAAATGCCTATTGATAAAATAACTATGTTATTCTAATCGACATTGACAACAAAACCACAAGTTGGGAATAAAAACAAAATTTAATGTCGCCACGAGTAAAAATAGTAACATCGTGTAAATGTTATTAACATATATAACACGATATGAATGTGATAGTATTATTCTATAATCTTATTTGGTGTATTGTATAAAGATTGTATTTTACAATTTTCCTTCACATGGACTTTACTTTAAGGGAGGAGAAAGGAATACAGTATTTGAAAATAAAATTCTTAGGAAACTTTTTGGACCAAAAGGAGATGAGGAGACATGCGAATGGAGAAAACTTCTTAACAGTGAGATACATTACATTTATAGGAAACCAGATTTTTTATTGTCATTTCGACATTTCTGGTGTACTCTCCTGGCATTGGCGTAATTGTAACCCACTTCTGAGGTTGGAGCGCCTGAAATGCGGGGTTACGCTGCCCCAATGATATGATGGGTGATGGTGATGATAGTGGTGCGCCAGGAGAATCAGCAATCCTAAACTTAATACGAAGAGTTAAGGCTTGCAGATTGCGATGGATAGAACATGTGGCACGAATTGGAAGTGAAAAAGGGACATAGAAACTTCTTGTGGAAAACCAGAGGTAAAACGCCCAGGTGATAGACCAAGAATGAAGTGGGAGAATAGCATTAACCATGATTTGAGGGAAGTAGATTATACTGAGGATGATTGGAAAACATTGGCTCAGGATAGGGATGTGTGAAATGCTAATTCCCGCATGGTCATGAACTTACAGGTTCGATAGTGCCAGTGAGTTAGTTTAGTTAGTTACACTAGTCTTGTCTAATTTATAAACATCATCATCATCATCCGGTATCATGGCAGCTGCCGCAGTCTTCCGGAAACCAAACGCCATTCCTTTCTGTCCATCCACTGATCTTCCTCCAATCCTCTGATATTCATAGCTGCTTGTACCCCTTCTATTCAAGTTTTCTTCGGTCTTCCTCTCTTCCTCCTTTCCATTGAGATCCATTCCATAACAATTTTAGGCAATCCTTGCTCTGGAATTCTTTTGATATGGCCAAACCACTGTAATCTTTTCTTGTCTATAATGTCTATTATGTCCGGATCCTCTTCTACACCCATAATTTCCCTTATTTATTTCGTATATCAATATATGTAAATGTCCACCGCTGTGGTCTCGAGGTATCGTGTTGCCTTGTCACGCGCGGGCCTGGGTTCGATCCCCGGTCGGGGCAGTTTTTCTGGGTGAGGTTTTTATCGGGGTTTTTCCTCACCTGTAAGACAAATGTCAGGAAAACTTTAAGGCCCAAACGGTCCCCGAAATCATATGGCCATCATCATCCTTCACTGGTGTGGAAAGCAACCGGAAGCTACTACATCTACAATTCCCTAGTAAAGCTGCAAGCATAGCATGGAAATGCTATGATTGCAGTGAAGGACCTGTCTTCGGGCAGAATTATTATGGATGGAATATATGTAAAATATGGTAACGTAAAATGAATCTGAAATATTTATCTTTTAGCATATAAAATCTCGCAACAAACTAAAAATCGAAACTTATAACCAGGGAGCGGGGTTTAAGTAAGTAAACAGACTTTCATATTACCTGCCACACGGAGTATGTACTGTGCAGGACTCGTTTTTCTACAACAGAGTGTTTCATAGCGACTGTTTCATTTATTCGTTGCGTACAGAGTAGTAAAGAACTGTACATTTCGGAAGTATATTTTTGTACATTGCAATAACTATGATCATGTTGTATGAAAAAATAATTCTGTACATTAAATCCTTATTCAAAATGAAGTAGTTTTATTGCACACTACTAATAACTAAACATACGATTGTTTGCTTTCTTCTATAATTCCTTTTCGTGATGCAATTGTTTTTAAGTAGGGTATAATGTCTTCCACCGAACATCATTTTGTTTATACTAAACACTGCACGGTCACAGGTGCGTCCTCCCTCCTTATAATCCGTGAATTCTTAACTTCACTGTATACTTATTATAACCTCGCTCCCTGCTTATAATCTTCGAATCATTAAGTAATAGCTTAACTCCGTGGAGCTACAGGCCTAGAAGGCCCTTGCCTACAAGCCGGCTGGTGACATCTCTTTCACATGTGTCAATTATAGAGGTAGGCGATCAGGCAGCCAGTATAGGGGTGACATGTGGTTAACATTAATCCTCCAGCCGTTATAGCAGGTTTTCTCAAGCTGAAGTTATAGCTTACCGTTATTTTTAGAAGCGTATTGCATTGATTGATTCAGCCATGTATCTATACGTATATGCAAGTGCATGTATCGTGTATCATCATGAACCGAAGCGGAATTTATATAAATTATTTGACTGTTCAAGAATGTGGCGTGTAAATTTAATTCGGACTGCCTGAGTAAAACTGCAAATAATGGAGTTTCTGTGTTTTTTGTACGTCGAATTGTATCCAAAAAAAATTGTATAGATCTTAAAATAAATTACCTCCCATGCTTGCTCTTCCTTGGAACTAATATTACTACTGTTGTAATATGTATTGTTTTTATGCTACTCAAATTCTCAACTAACTTAGAGAAAACTCGTTCATGTTCTGTCCAATTGCTTGAACGTTTATTTATATTACAATCAATTGTCAATGGTTTAATTAAAAAGACAAGAAAAATACGAATCAATACAAGTGTACCCGAAATGTATCATTAGTAACAGTTTTCCAAGAAGATCGTTACTTTAACCTGTTCCTGAATTATTTATGAGTAACATAACTTCTGCCTGACTTTAAACTAGATTTTATATGCTATGCATAGTCTTATAGCATATTTTAAAGAAAAGAATAATATGGACTTAAATGTTCAACAACTTCTCGCGCTGAAGCTTAAATATCTTATTGGGAAAATATAAATCAGGAGACGCTAATTAAATACAGGGCTATTCAGAAAGAAGAAACAGGCTTCAAACATTTATTTCTTCCAAACTAAAAAAAATAGAAATACAATTCCAACGTTGCTGGAAAGAGAAACGTTCAGATTCCACTATTTTATGCATTCAATATGAGAACCATGTGTTACACGACAAATATCAAAACGGTGGCTCATTTCTTGCCACACACGAATTCACAGCTTCAGCACTTTGATGTCGCAGATTTTCACGAGTGTCAGGCATAGGGGGAATAAAAACACGATATTTTACGTAACCACACAGATGAAAATCACACGGGTTATATGTGGTGACCCGGGAGGTCTAAGACGTTATAAGGGGAACACTTTACTTCACTAAGTCTATCTTATCTATCCATCTATCTATTCATCCGTCCATATGCATGTATGTATAACTTTAAGACCAGTGCGGCCGTGATCGCAACTTCAAACTTTTCTTTCCAAGAACGTTGGAATTGTGTTTCTATTTTGTGTAGTTTAGAAGAAATAAGTGTTTGAAGTCTGTTCCTTCCCTCTGAATAGCCCTGCATTACAAGAATTTTTACAAAATCTTCACAGGCTGATTCAAAAAGTTGTACACGAACAGAAGGATCTCATACATACATGGAATGAAATCTAAATGTTTTTCATAAGTAATGCCACGAATTATTTCCAATTTATCTAGAGAATTTGGAAATCAAGACTGGCATTTTTTAGGACTATTTAACGAATAAATTAAGCTGTTTACTCACAAATCATTGTTTAACTATAGTTATTTTAAAATATTTATATATTTAATGTAAACGGAGATGTTTGGAAACAAATCAGAAATGTGAGGTTATGTTCATTCACTGCTGCTTAATCATATTATTTATTGCCAAATAAGATCACAATATTGTAAGAGTGCACCCAAGTGAAAAAATAATGAAACATATCAAACTATATGTCATAATCAACATTACGGGTTATTCATTTATTTTTTTTAGTAAACAACTCAGTAAAATCAAGGAATCTTTTCATTATTTGCTATATTCAATGTATTTGTTGGAGAAAAATAATGCTTTGACCTGTTCAGAACATTAAAAAGGAGGAGCTTTCTTTGTCACAAAAGCAGGAGCTGATAAAGAGAAATCGATAAAGAGCGAAGTGAAACACGACTGTCATTGGTTGTAAAACAACATTCATTGAAACGTTATTGGTCATTGACTAGCATTTGTGGCATGAGTTAAATAGTCAATAGAAACTCATGGGCAGGATCATACCCGCAAAACTTAGTACAAACCGAACTGTTAAGTTGGAATCAACACCATGTAATTAATAATCTAAATTACATAATTAGTTCTTCAACTAACAGCACCCACACAAATTACTCGCTGATGTAAATATTTCGTTATTCATGCAAGAGAAAGCCCGACATATTTTACGTTGTTTATTGTTAAAAATTAATTACTTAACTAAAATATGGTTTCCCTCTGAAAAACCGAAAGATAAAAGTGTTAACTTTCTTTATAAGGATTTAAATGTAAATGCTAATGAAGAAATGAAAATTGAAAAAAGTCTTGTTCAATTTACTTATTGATAACTCAGGTACGTCACCATTAGCGTAGATAATTCTCAAGCACTTTCTAAGCTCTAGCATCCGTAGAAAATCTCCAATAATCTTGAAACCATAAAGGATATTTCTCGGAAATGTATAATTCCGGGCTCAGCTTTATAACGATGTTGAAAAATCGATGACAGAAACCCGATTCAAACTTCTTCAATTCCAATCATATTATATAGAATTCGCCATACTTATCGATAACAGACAGAAGATATGCAGACAGATAGACGGCGGTGGACATAGTGACAGACACACATATGTAATAGGTATATATTTTAATTAAAACTCTTACACCATGCAGAAGCATTATTAGTTACGTCAGTTATTTTATTTTGTATAATTAGTGACGAAAGTTTATTAGAACATAAAACATGTATTTTGTAACTACTGCTAAGTATACTACAATCACAATTGCTTGTTGAAATAAAATTGAAAACATCAGAGATTGTGTTAATCTTATTCTGTAAAAATCATGTTATTCTACAGTTACGTTAGTTACCTATATTATATAAAAGTACATTTTAATACAATTACTAAATATTGAAACTTTATATGTTCCATATTATAAATGTTTAGAAGAGAAAAGTAGTATCCGAGTATCTGAAGGCTAAAAAAAATAAAATGTTATTTTATTTTGTTGCATTCCTCATGTCACATACAATGGAATTTATATATATATTGAAAATAATACGTGATACAAGTTTGATATTTAACATTTTCCAATACTGTTAATTTAACACAGTTCCAATAATGGATCATATTATAATGATATTGTGAAAAGAAAATTAATGGCTGAACCAGGAATCGAAACATGGACCTCTAGTTCTCCAGACTAGTGTGCAGCCCACTACACCATTCTAGACCTGGCACAAACATTAACATTTCTTTCCACATATACAAATCTATGATTCTCGTTTCGTCCGCTGTCAGGTAGGTGACACCACCATCGCCAACGGCCGGCTTCATTTAGAAGTATCTATATTTGAGAATTTTATACACTGCTTATAAAATCAGGCTTCTGATTTTCACCCAAAAATTATAACGCGATATGGCCACAGATATACCATATCAAAAATATAATTTAATTACAAACATTCTTCTATATCTTAATCTGGCATAAATTTCCATACGTTAGTAACAGAAATTGAGCAGACTCTAGGAAAGAAGGAAATGGCGAAAATAATTGCCTGTTAGTGTGTTTTGGATTCCTATTTTCCTCCTGTATATTTTGTTTACTGTATTTTGAATTGTTTGTTTTATTGATGTACGTCAAGCATTGTGACTCGTACAAAAACAAAGATAGCTAGTTATTTTAAAATGTCAGCTGTTTTCAAAGGAATAAATGCATAACTTGGAAATGAAGATATCTGACGTATGACAAAAAATTAACTTCTCTGTCATATTCTATTCTCTGCCCTGAGTAAAAAAGACACTCAAACTATTTCCAGTTCATCCAAAATTAATTATCTAATCAAGTAATGATGAAAAATTAATATTGTTCCATTCCATTATCTCAGTTTAACTTCTCACCTTATAGGTATTAAAACATGTCATACGGGCCTTACAATGGCACGACTTGTCGGTAAAGGATTTTAATACCGTATATGTATCTCACACGTGATTTTTTATCACACGACGACATGGAGGAAATTCCAAGATAATTAATACAAAAATGTTTTATAGTATATCTTGATATCTCAGACCATAATGGAATCTTTCCATTCGTGTGGCAATTCCTCATCCTTCCAAATTAAAAGAATTAACTTATAAATTTTAATTTTACATTATCATCCCGTTCTCGAATCAATATACTTGGTACCTGATCTAGACCAGGAGACTTGCGTTTCTTTAGTTTCTCTATAGTAATTTCTATTTCTATTACTCCGGTATATCTAATCCCACTCTCTGTATTCTGCTTTCTGTAAAAAACGCTGCATCTTCTTAAAGACCTGATTTTAATATATTAAGAATGTAATCTTTATCTATATATATATGGCAATTGTGCCGTCGTCTTTCTTTTCTTTGTACCATCATCATCATCCAGGGATTACGCCTGTTGGCTCGTTCCGGTTTCATAAAAGCTAGAATTGTTAAAATTGTTCAGACCATCTTCCGTGTGGGCGGTCTGAACAATTTTAACAATTCTAGCTTTGTACAATTATTTTCTTTGTACCTTTTCTTGAATTTGTTAATCCCTCTACACATGCCCCGAATATTTCTGTTTTTGTTTTTTGTTCTTTCCAAATTGTATTACTTTATCTCTAAATATTCTCAAAGTTTATAATATTAGTAAAGTGTTGAATTATTGCATCGTATGTGTTTTGTAATCAATACAATTTTTCTTGATTCCTTTTATTTGTTAATACAACCCATTCCTTGTCAATTGATAACCCATTTATATTTGATTCTAAATCGCTAATGTCTGTTTTGTCGATATATTGATACTATCCCTAATCCTTATCGAAGCATAATCTATATTTTATATTATCCAGAAATGCAAATCTACTCGCGAAATGAGTCTTACTCTCATATTTTTTATAGAAGTTAAATAGTAACTTTCTTGATAACAAAATCTGCTTATATTACGCTAGGTTCTCAAATAACTATCTATATTTCGCTTGAAAAATAGGTTGTCAGCTGTCACATCAAAGACTGAGTTGGAAATGTATTGCCACATGCATTTTATCAGTAAACATTGTATCTTAATCAGTTTGACTAAAGTGAATTTTGGAGCGACAATCTTATTATTAAAGTCGCGACTACTAGATAGTTATCAGTATTACAGTCAATATTCCTCTAAATGAACGGATATCAATTAAAGTTTTTTTTTCCTCCATTCTGTCAATACATGATCGAATTTATTATAATAATAATTATGCGCAATCCTTCCGGTAAAATCAAAGTTTATTTAGGAACATCAAGATGTGAAATTGTATTAATAATAATAATAATAATAATAATAATAATAATAATAATAATAATAATAATAATAATGACTTCATTTCTAAGAGTCTTGTTCATGTTCCATTACATATATACGAATATTAATTTCCGTAATATTATATAAAAAGGTAAAGTGATCCCATTACAGGCCATAGGAGACCTTTGGGGTAGTAGGAAGTTAAGGCTCCCACTTTTTCTAGACAATCGGCACTTGATGTCAGCCGGGTTGTCAGCCCTGCGTGACGGCCGCCTTTAACCCCAGAACAAGCGTCTGGTACTCATTTCCGTTAGAGGCTGAGTTGACCTAGGGTAACAGTAATAGTAGTCGTAGTCGTAGAAGTAGTAGTAGTAGTAGTAGTAGTAGTAGTAGTAGTAGTAGTAGTAGTAGTAGTATGAATGTCGGTAAGTAGTAAATTTTGGCGTAAGGAATTTTCTTGGAAAATAGGCAATCTTTCTCTTGATAGGGAAAATTATCTAGTATCTGGCAACACTGTAAATGATGCTACATAACATGACATAGAAAACAAATGATTCTACATAACACATTGCTAACAAGGGAACTATCAACTTTTGTATGTCGAAACCTGCCTTAAATTTCTCCCAGGGAAACGTTGTGATGTACCAAGGTCGTGTTCAAAAAAATATCTCCTGATTGTAACGGCGAGACACAGAAATCTAAAATAGAATCCAGCAATTGCAACCCAATAAACGAAGCAGATAGACTCCCTGCTTCAGTAGGAAAGGAGTAGAATGGGACGGGATTCGGCCTGGACGTCAAGTAGTAAGGGTTACCCAATCTGCTAATTCGGGAATTATATCATTTCCCTATAGTTTAAATGAGAGATTTGGCGCTGGATGTTAATACTGTGTATATTGTGTAAACTACGAATACTTCATCTAATTAATATATGTTGGCAGACCTATGGGATTCCAACCACTTGGAAAACAGCAATTGTGAAGAATATATTCAAAAGAGGAGACCGGAGAAATTGCGAGAATTACAGAGGGATTAGCTTAATGAATATATACGAAAATAATAAATAATAGATTGAGAAACATAACAGAAGTAATAATAAGTGAAAATCAAAGTGGATTCAGAAAGGGAAGGTCATGTATAGACAATGTCTTTACACTGAAACAACTCATAGCAAAGAGAAGAGAACATAACTTAGAAACTCACATAGGATTTATAGATTTGGATAAGGCCTTCGATCGAGTAAACAGACAAAAATTATGGGAAATATTACGAATGAAAGGATACCCGCTGTGCCTTGTTGAAACAATAAAGACATTATATGAAGACACAAATATAATTATAGATACCGGATTCAAAAGAACAGATGCAATCAAAACAAATACTGGATTACGACAAGGATGTAGTTTATCACCCACTTTGTTTAATATATATATATAGACGATATTTTTAATAAATGGAAAGTTTTAGTAAATCCAGGAATAAGAATGGATAATAAAATGTGCATAAATAATATCTTCTATTTGTGCTGACGATGTAATCATAATACAGAAAAATGAAGACGACTTACAGAAATCAATGCATGCATTAAATGAAATATGTAAATTATACGATCTAAAGATTTCTGTAAGGAAAACGAAGACCATGGCTTTTAGAGGAAGAGATCCAGTGAGAACCAAAATTATTTTAGAAAATCAAAGTATAGAACAGGTGTCTAGTTTCAAATATTTGGGCTGTGATGTTGGCTACAATGTGGAAAGAGATATTGACTCTAAAATAAATAAATTTCAGACGGTGTGTGGAACAATACAGAGAACATTCAAAAATAAAATTAGAAAAGAAACCAAGATAAAAATGTATAATGTTATGGCGGTTCCCACAATATTGTATGGATGTGAAACTTGGGCTCCAGTGAAAAGACAGAGGGATAGAATACAGACGGCAGAGATGCGGTTCCTAAGACAAGTAAAAGAATGTACAAGACTTGATAGAATAAGAAATGAGGATATAAGAGAAGAATTGAAAGTACAGCCTTTATTGGATAAAGTCACGAATTACAGACAGAAATGGATTGATCACATGGATGGAATGAGTAAGGAGAGATATCCATTGTTAGCCAGAAATTATCAAGCAAGAGGAAGGCGTGATGTTGGAAGACCTAGAAGACGTTGGGCTGATACAATATGAAGTCGGAACGGGCAATTGCCTAATCCCTGGAGTGATGATGATGATGATGATGTTAATACCTTACAGTTAAAAACGGCAAATACGTTTTTGGACACAGCCTTGGTACATCACAACGCTTCTCTGGAAGAAATTTCAAGATAGGTTTCGATATACAATTGTTGACAATTGCATTGTAAGTAACATTACATAGCAACATGCTTTTCACTTTCATAACAATATAAAGTGTAAACTCATGGCCTACTTTTCAATAAAATGTTATACAATTATTTATGTAGATCAAATTTGTATTGTACTGAAAATGGACGATGTCATTTCAAATTTATATTCAATTGCTGGTTTCATTTCCTCAATAATTAACTCATCCATCATATTTTTTGGAAAGAAATGGAGTGGAAATAAAACAGAATTTAATTTTCACACATATCAATCATGATTATTGTAACTTATCAGTTATCATCATTACGTTCAAATGATACACGACTAATACTTTCATCAACCGCGAAATACAAATTGACAGCAATTAATTTAACAAATTTAAAATCCTAACATTTGTAGGAGATTTTATGATTTTACATTTTAGTCGGGAAAATGTACATTGATAATATAATTATAATTATACGACCAATAATTGCATTATAAAATTATATGAAACACCGTGGTGCTATAGGAGTAAAAGGGCTTTGGCTTACTTTCCAACAGCTGTCCTCACATCTACATGCATTAATCATGAAGATCCAGACAGTATAGAGGTAACATGTGGCTGTAATGTCGAGTTCCCAGTCATTATACCCAATTTTCCCAACCTGTAGACGCTACTTATTGCAGCAACCCAAATTCCTGAAGATGATGACAGGGTCCATCCTTAGTAATTCTGCTCGAAGGCAGGTCTTTCACTGCAATCATAGCATTTTCATGCTATGCTTGCAGTTTTACTAGGGAATTGTAGGTGTGGTAGTTTCCCGTTGCTTTCCACACCGGTGAAGGATGATGATGATGATGGTCATATGATTTCGGGGACCGTTTGGGCCTTAAAGTTTTCCTGACATTTGTCTTACAGGTGAGGAAAAACCCCTTTAAAAACCTCAACCAGAAAAACTTCCCCGACCGGGGATCGAACCAGGGCCCGCTGCGTGACAAGGCAGCACGCTTCCTCGAGGATAACAGGGTAATAGGCCCAAACAGAGGCCGAAATTCCATTAAAAAATGTCTTCCCTATTGCGACGCGAACCAGCGAACATATCGTATATTTGCGTAAAGGCATGATGCCGCAGACTGCTCGGCGTTTAACATGGATTTTATTTTTATTATCTGACCTCATTATGTAAATGTGATTTTTTAAAACATTTTTTGTAACTTTCATTGTAATATTGTATTAAAGACATTCGGTAAGTGCTATAACATCACACAAAAAATTATTTAGATTACTTTTGACATTACAAACTTAATTTATAGTCTCTTGTTAAGTTAACTATATGTTGTCAAATCCTTGGAAGACAGAGCACTCCATCTGCAGCACCATTTCTGGATCTCTTTCTCTGATTCATCGAGAGCTTTCTGGATATAAACTCTTGATTGAAATCGATTGCCTCGTAGAGATTCTTTGATCTTTGAGAATAAGTTATAGTCACAAGGGCCCATGTCTGGTATATTTGGTGGATTTTCGAGTACTTCCCAATTTCACCTCCTAAACAAATTCTACTAAACGTCTTCTTAGGGCTGTATTACATACTAACTGTGAGAAACAGTGAATATATTCACAAAACATAGATATTTCGAGACTTTCAATATTACAGATTTATACAACAAGAACTTCTCAACAACATACTACAAGATTACAATGATCACCACTTGGATCGCTAATTTACAACAATGTTACCACTGCTTATCGAATGACGTAGTAAATCACGATTTTAGATTATGAACAAGAGCTTGTGAAAGTATCTAATAAGAGCAGGAATTCTATTCAGTGGATCACAAGAAAAATGCATTTTATAATAAATATTTTAACAATAAGATATTCGGGATACTCATACAATTGCATTACGGCGGGAACGAATCGGATTAATCTCTTCCCTCGATCTGACATTATGACGTACATGAGTAGGGAGGGTTTATTTTATTAAAATGTAGATTTTAGAGAAAACCTACACTTAAACCAGCCTGAAATATTTTCAAAGTCCTGTAGAACAACAGTGCGCATGCGCCAGAATTTATACAGCCAGCGATAACCCACAATCGAACCACATATCGATTATCATCCTCGATTACTGTCCGTCACTATGAAATTTAAGTGACCAATATTTGCAATAAATCCCCAAATCTATGTTAAAAAATATATTAATAATATTAAAATTACCAAAGTTTATTAAAAATGGGTGTACATTTACTTATCACTCCCTAACGCTGATCCAACCAACGATAACCCAAAACAGCGATAGAAAAATCATAGACTAAGTATTATACTCTGTGGAGAAAATAGTTAGCATCACAATATTGTCTAACAGTGTCATAATATGGTGATTTGCATATTTAAATAAATACTTCAAAATTGTATAATAATGTTATAAAAAGTGTTTGAAAAAGTTTAAAATATTAAATAATGTTAGTAAATACAGGAAAAGAGCTATAGTTTACTACAACATAACTGAAAAATTAAGCGCTAGTAGAAGTGCAGTTGAGCCGATTAATTTCCTCCCTCGACCTGAGATTATGGTGTACACGAGTTGGGAGGGTTTATTTTATTAAAATGTGGATTTTACTTTTAACATATCTCTATAGAAAAGACCAATATATTGCTTACCTTATCACCAACTCCAGCAGAAATGACTTCCACGTCAAGCCTTCCCTCTAGTTTTCCTTTGATGATTTCTGTAATAAAGCAAACAATAAACAAAATGATTCAGCATGCCATAACAGCACCGATTTAAGCTCTATTTCTTAAGGTAAGTTGGCTGTTGAGCCATATGAATATATACCGTGACCGGCATCAACACTATCTATAAGAAATTGTTACAAATTAAAAACTAATAAAATTATCGTAGAGTCGTTTGTAGCAAAACATAGATATACTTAACAAGTGACCAGCCTCATGGACTAGAAGTCAGCGTTTCGAACTACAATTCATGAGGTCGCGGGTTCGATTCCCGGGCAAACCATAGGATTTTTTCCTTAGAGAGAATTATTCCAATGATCTGGAATTTAGGTTAAGTTTAGTTTAAGGACTTCCCTGACGCTTCTTTATCATTTATTATCCATCATATCATCGGGATAACTTAACTTCACATTTCGGATGCCCCAACGTAAGAAATGGATTACAATTCCGCCAATTACAGGGAAGAAAGCCAGAAATGTCATACAAGATAAACGCGTGGCATTGGACACAAAAAAAATCAAGATTTGTGGTGATTACAATGAAATTATATAATTCCTAATGTTTGTCTGGATACAAATATTTTGTAAGAAGTTGAAAGTATTGTTGCAATCAGTTTTATCTCATTTCTTATACTAGTAGATTGGTACGATAATCGATTATTTCCATTCATTTGGAAGAGAATCATTTTTTCCCAAATCACTAAGGAACCGATATATCTTGTCCATAATTTTGTTTCGTTGTTAATAACAGCAATAAAAAAATAATAATACTAGTAATAATGAATTTACTTGCAGAATAGAGCAACAAATACTTCTCTTCCATTAGGCAAAGAAAAAACATATACCGAAATATCTTAGGGACTATAACATAATACAGTATACACAAAAATACGTAAATACAGATTTATGAAAATTGTGTGCTCTAATGTCAACCACTGCAGGTTTCGTGTTTCGGATTCCGCGCAGGGCGGATAGATGGCGTTAAGATGGTACATTTTCAATTTAAGCACCATTTCGGCAAACCCTTCACATAGATGATTTAGTCTTATTATTGTATTGTTTACAGACATCAGACGGGAACTCTTAAGCTGTGGGTCCCGAGTCTGAAGATTTTCGGGCTCGTAAAAGAATCTTGAACCTACATAGTGCCTCTGAGCAAAACTAAATTCGTCTAAACATTATTGAAGAATACCTCAGTTTATTACTAGAGTTTCCTAAAGTTGATATATTAATTACATGCCACTCACTGACATCTGTAGAGAAATAAGAGTAAATTAGTCTAGTTAAGAAACGCTTCATTAGGGGACCACCTGTTGCGGAATAAATTAATTGAGATTACAGTTTAAAACATAGACTTCAGTAACCTCATGTAAAATTAGGTTCACTATTTACAATGAGGCTACCTACGAGGTTGCAGATTTTAATTTTATTAATAAAATATAAGACTGGTAAATTATTATATAACAGAATAATTTATTATTTACGTAAGTAAAGTATTGTTATTATGTTAACATACCAAGCCCTTGTTCCATATCTTGATTCCTATGCACAGTTTAAATTCACTAGATTTTTCACAATCTTTTGGAGTAATTTTAATCCACTTTGATGCACTATACTTTTGATGATTGTTTTTCTGTGATTGTATTACACAGAAAATAGAAAAGATTTGTTAAAGCATAATGAAATTTGAAAGAATGATTCATTTTGAATATCTTGGCCTTGGAGAAAACAATCTGAATGTAACAATACTAAAGAAAACAAAAGAACAATAATGGTGCACATTCAGAAATGTTCAGTGATTACATATGTTTTTTTTTAATGCCCCCAGCTTTTGTCCTCAGACATTTCTGGTGTTCTCTCCTGGCAATGGCGTAATTGTGATCAACTTCTGAGGTTGGGGCGCCTGGAAGGTGGGGTTACGTTTCTCCGATGATATGATGGATGATGATGATGATGATAGTGATGCGCCAGGAAAGCCCCTAATCCTAAGCTCAATCTAAGATGAATATGAATGATGACGATGATGATGATTGCGATGGCCATATGATTTCGGGGACCGTTTCGGCCTTAAATTTTTCCTGACATTTGTCTTACAGGTGAGGAAAAAGCCCCGATAAAAACCTCACCTAGAAAAACTGTTCTGATCGGGGATCGAACCCGAGCCCGCTGCGTCACAAGACAGCACACTACCTCGAGACCATAGCGGGACCATAGCGATGGACGTGATTACATATGTTAAAACTTACTATCACATGAGTTGATTGATTGACTTGGTATTTACAATTTTTTCTGACGGATTTTAAATTCCGTTTTGGAATTTAACACCACCCATGTCCCGAACGGGACATTATATTGTGTACAGAGATGAGTATATGTTTTTTTTTTTTGTAGTGTGAAGTGTGTTGTATGAGGGAAAATGACGTAAAGAAGGGAGAAGGTGTAAACGGTGCCGGGTTGTAGCCTTCTCCAATCGGAAAGTACTAGGGGGATTGCAAGGATCCATACTGACGGACGAATCGCTATCAACAGTGCCATATTCATTATCAACATATGTACTGCGAAGTGATTTTCAATTTAATACAGTAGTCTTGTACGAACACAATCCGTCATTATTATTCTAAAATAAGACCTCACAATAACAAAAATGCGACACCACAATAGTTTAAACCAGAATTATTTTGTGATGAGAATAATATATATATATATATATATATATATATATATATCCATAGTAATTCTGCCCGAAGGCAGGTCCTTCACTGCAATCATAGCATTTTCATGCTATGCTTGCAGCTTTACTAGGGAATTGTGTAGGTGTGGTAGCTTCCCGTTGCTTTCCACACCGGTGAAGGATGATGATGATAATGATAATGGTAAGGATGATAAGGATGATGGCCATATGATTTCGGGGACCGTTTGGGCCTTAAAGTTTTCCTGACATTTGCCTTACAGGTGAGGAAAAATCCCGATAAAAACCTCACCCAGAAAAACTGCCCCGACCGGGGATCGAACCCGGGCCCGCTGCGTGACAAGGCAGCACGCTACCTCGAGACCACAGCGGTGGATATATATATATATATATATATATATAATCAGGGTGTAACAGGACCTCACCGACAAAATGATAGGGTTGATAGGCCATGCAGAGAGGATCGTTGTTTGTGAAGGAACATAGTCGCAAACACGCCGTTAATGATTTATGCGCAGAAGGGTCGGAATTGAATACAAACAATTGTACACGTATCATTTTATTGAAAAAGGCATGTTTTTACAATAAGTGTTCAAACAGTCGACTCTGTGCGTCATTGCATGTTTGAGATCGTCGCAGCAATGATCGGCCAGCACGGCCGATCATGGTAGGATTCTTTTTGACGTCGTCAAAACGCGTATTGTTTGAACACGTATTATAAAAACATGTCATTTTTCAATAAAATGATACGTGTACAATTGTTTGTATTCAATTCCGACCCTTACGGGTGAACACCATCTGCGCATAACTCATAAACGACGTGTTTGCGACTATATGTTCCTTCACTAAAAATGATCCTCTCTTTCTGGCCTATCATCCCTACCATTTTGTAGGTGAGGTCCTGTTATACCCTGTATATATATATATATATATATATATATATATATATATATTATTAAAAAAGGCTTTTCGTTTCCCGCAGCCGGAGACAATAGTCTGACCGCAACAGCGACTATCGACCTCGGCCTATTACCTCGAAAAATGTTCTCCATTATTATGTATTGGTCTAATTTGCTACAAATTTCAGTAATTCATACAATTAACTAACTCACTGGTACTATCGTACCCGTTGGTTCATGGATGCGCGAACATACGCTCTCCACACACCCCTATTGTGAGCTAATGTTTTCCCATCATTCCCTGTATAATCTTCTTCTTCATCCAACCAAGTCTTAGGCCTATAGGCCTGTTACGATCTCATTGATGAATTTTGTACCCAACGTTTCCTGGACGGCCCAGAGATCTCTTCCCTGTTGGACAATAACTATGCATGGGAACTCTATCTGAACTCATTCTTCGCAAATGATTCATCCAGCTGTTCTGGTATCTATGAATGTCGTATTTACTCTGTATAATCTATTTCCTGAAATCATGGAAATTATCATAAGTAATGCCACGAGTGATTTCCAAATTATCGATAAATTCACGACTCACGAAGTGAGGAGTGAATTTATCTAGAGAATTTGGAAATCAAGAGTGGCATTTGTTAGGACTATTTAACGAATAAAATAAAGCTGTTTACTCACAAATCATTATTTAACTACAGTTATTTAAAAATATTTTTATATTTAAAGTAAACGGTGATGTTTGAAAACTAATGAGAAACGATAGGTAGCCTACGCTTCTACTGCTTCTTTTGTTTATCACTGCAACCAGATCATACTATTTATTGCCAAAGGAAACGCAATATTGTAAGAATGCTCTCTAGTGGAGAAAAAATGAAACACATCAATCTGTATATTAATTCATTTTTGATGTCGTATACATTTAAGAAAGTGCAAACAGTGGTTTCTTTTTTTGGTGGTATAATCAATTGCTACAAATGTTGACATGTAAGCACTATTATATACAATCTGGTAGCCGTATTTGTTATAGGCTCAGTCACTGCAAAATAACGGTCAGACCTGTTCAGAATATTAAAAAGGAGGAGCTTTGCTTAATATATGATAATCCTAACGTTGATAATTATTTCGTGAAACACGTCTCTGATTGGTTGTAATACAGAAATCATTGAAACGTGATTGGTCATTGACTCCCATTTGGGGCATGAGTTAAATAGTCAATGTTATTCACCCATCTCATTCTAGGTTCTTCCTACTGGGCGCTTTCCCTCTGGTTTTCTTACAAGAAGCTTTCATGCCCGTCTTTCATTCCACATTCGTTCCTCATGTCCTGCCCATCGTAATCTTCGAGACTTAACTGTTCCTATTACATCCGGTTACCAATAGATATCATGTATGTAGCTCACTGTTATGTAGTCTTCTCCAGTCGTCTGTCTATTCATCTCTCTTCGGTCCATTTTTTCCTAAGAACTTTATTCTCATTTGATTTAATTTATTAAAACAAATAAATAAAACAAATGTGTATTGTGCTTTCATTGCCAATTCAAAGGTTAAATGTGGAAATCAAGATAGGCTGCAAACAACTGTATTATAGAGTAAAGTTTGATTCTGCACATCAAGCAAAAGCCACTTGCAGGAGATGTGTTCTAACAGATCTACTTGGATCTGAGTGCTTTTAACATGTTCCATTCTTTACTTTTCCACTTTCCTTTTATTCTTTAAGACCTGCAAGGAGATTTCGTATAAAAGTGAACATTCTATTCAAATTGCACGCACGAAAAAAACTCAAATGATGTTAGAATGGGAATTCACAGACGTCAGTTCTTCGTTTAAACTCACTAATGATGCAAAAGAGCGTTAAAATAACAAAGACATTCAATACACGAAGGAAGTATCATCTATTTTTGTCTGGTAACACATATTTTCACACCTTGTTATACAGAGTGTCCTAAATCTTTACTTCAAAATTATTCAGATGAAGATGCCGGTGAATAGGGTATTTTGAGGTACTAAATCAGTTGTCTCAAAGCATATGTTAAGCTCTATGAGATCTCGAACTTATGAGACATAAGCTTCATTCCTTAATAATACATACTGTAGGACCTGGGGTAATGTAGCACAGCGCTGAATAAGCCATCAATGACGGAACTGAACTACAGGTTAGAAAAACCTTTTTTCTCTCCATTCTTCGCAGCCTTAGTAGATGACCAGACTGCAACTGATGGTCCCTCAGTAATATTCGCATAGTTTTCTGTATGCCCATGCAAGTTGACGGTTATCACAGAATCCAACAACTGTGATATCAAAATCGTCTCATATCTTATAACATTTAGAGTATCAAAAAATAAATGTGGGACGCATGAAGTTTCTTATAGGACATGTTTGTACTTTAATTAAGGGGATGGATTGCTGAAATATGGATTATAATTATGATTTAAAGAAAAAACATATTTTAAGAACTTCCAAACATTATACTTTCATGTAATATATATATAAAACATCGATAAAGCGTCACTGCTATAAAGTAAATATGTTCTCTTTAATTTGCTTACTTGTTATAGTCAGCTACTAGATGGCAGTGAAGACCGAGTTCTCGCCACATCTAGTAATAATGGAGAATATAATACATATATAAGAAAAATAAATGTTTGAATTGGGTTCGTCTGGTGGTGTAATGGATATCACACTGAGGTACAGACTCAGAGATCCGGGTTCGAATCCCGTCCAGGCATTTATTTTTCTTATTATACCATATATATAAAGTTTAAAGGGCATTGTCTGTCATTTTTTTAAATACCGTGCATTGTGGTAATTCTGTCCGAGGGCAGGTCTTTCACTTCAACCATAGCATTTTCATGCTTGCTTTGCAGCTTTAATAGGGAATTATAGATGTGGTAGCTTCCCGTTGTTTTCCACATCGGTGAAGGATGATGATGATGATAATGATAAGGATGATGATGATTGCCGGATGATTTTCGGGGACCATTGGGCCCTAAGCTTCCCGACATTTGTCTTACAGGTGAGGAAAAGCCCCGAAAAAAACCTCATCCAGGAGCCTGTCCCGATCAGGAATCGAATCCGGGCCCGCTTCGTGACAAGGCAGTATGCTACCTCGAGACCACAGCGGTGACCGATATATTTTACATTCGATAGATTTAAACTAACCCTAAGAATATAAAAAATTCCTGTGCACCATACACTAAAATATAATCAATAAGTTATTATATAAATGTAGATATATATATAATATCCGCTCTTAAAGTGATCCTCTTCAAAACAAAATCATGTGATCTGCTCGCTTTTCATTGGTTAAGGACACTGACGTACGATGTAGAAGCAATAAGTACGCGAAAAAGTAGTTCCCTTCATCAAATTAAAAATATGCCTTCTGAATATACTTGTGTTTCTTCGTGAACGAAAATAATTATTTTTAAAATATAGAAAATATTCTAAAATATACCTAATCAATAATTATAGCTTTAATAGTTTATCACATATGGATGATGCATTTGAGTCACGCTTCAGTTGATTCTGATATAAAAAATGGCTGAAGGTGTCAAGTCTTCTACTGCTGTGTCGTCATCTAAATGTTTAAAACACAAGTCTGGCAAACCTTTGACTACTGGTCAAAAACAGTTATTTTAAATGTATTTCACAAGTTCAATGAAAAATCTCGCCAGCTATCTTGTAATCTACCGCATTCAACGATCACATGTTTTATATGCTTCACAAGTGCTCCCTGTCAATGTGACAGTAATTGTGGCACGAATGGCGGAAGGATACAATTGGCGTTTGTTTATGTTATGATCATTCTAAGAGCGGATAAGGGTATAGGTAAGTGAAAAGGGGGATAGTGTAATCGAAAAGAGAAAAAATAATTCCTCAGGCTAACATTAGTCCCTAGAAGTAATGATAGCCAGGGCTATCAATCTCTTACGTAAAAAAACACATTTGAAGCAAAATAGATATATCCTCTTCTAGACTTTATACAATATCCACATCTAATAATAAAATCTAAATTCCCAAGCGGTTAGACGCTCGCCTCTCACCGCTGGAGTCTCGAGATCGAGTCTCGTTCTCTCCAAGTGACTTTCGTAGTCGACGAAACGGAGCTTGGTTAGGTATTTCACGGGGTTTCTCCCGTTTTCCCCAGCTACGAAATTAATTCTTATCATTTCTCCATACTGGTCTCATCCATTTAGTTTCTTTCGTTTATCCGTCCCTGTGACATTGCGTCAAGGGGGTCGACCGTCACACTTACCGCTCACAGACATCTATAAATATAGGGGTTTCATCATCCAGCTACCCGCCCCTAAGTTAAACACTGGTTAAGAATATTATTATAATAAAGTCCATTATTTTAGTGAATACAATAAAACGAAGTATTTCAAAATGGATAAGTAAGGAGGCCAGAAATTTTGCCGAGTTTCGTGGAATAATTTACACACTATATACTCTATTATTACTGATTCTAATTTTAGCTACATCATCTCATATTTCGAGTTGGGAAAATATTGATAACATGTGTAATACCGAATCAAATAACACGGCGGAAAATTAATAAATGTAACAGAAAAACAGGTAATGGTGGGTATATGTCATTCCAGCTCCTTAGGGACCAAAGTTACAATCATTTGAACCACAACAGATACACTCTTTAATCTACAATAACAATTAATCTCTGCAAATTCGTCGAAAACATAAATATTGATCAATTCCCCACCTCCTCAAATTACAATCCCTTCGTCTTTATTTTTAGAACGAACATAGGATATTCAAATTCACAACGGTCAAATACTTAATTTAATGACCTTAAATATAGATCGGCCGCGGTGGACTAGTGGTTATGCTCCTTGCCTCTGGTCCCGAGGGTCGCGGGTTCAAACCCGGCCGGGATCGATGGGTTTTTTTTAGGACGGAAAAATCTAAGGAGCAAGTCCTCCGGGAGGGACTCCGTGGGTCCCGAGTCTGAAGATTTTCAGGCTCGTAAAAAATCCTTAAGCCTGAATGAAAAGGCCTCTAAGCAAAATTTACCGAATTTTCCCGTCCTAGTACTACCTTGGTTTCCTAGATGTCAGTATGAGGCGGAACGCTGACCACGGACCACTCAATATGACGTCTATACGAAAACAAGTGTAACTAAATTAATATGGTTCAAATTCGTCCCTGTAGGGGGAGAGCGCCTAAATCTCTGTAAAGGAAAAACATGGGCTTACAATACAAATATCCTTAGAATGTGACAACAGACTTCTGAAATACAGTGTACAGTATGTACGCGCATGATTATATAAGTTCACTGTCTGAGATACAACTTCTGGGAACCACAGTCACAGTTGTCATTATTACATATCTAGTTTTCATTGAACGATTGATCTAACATTGATGTTATTATAATTATTATTATTACTATAATTATTATTATTATTATTATTATTATTATTATTATTATTATTATTATTATTATTATTATTATTATTATTATTATTACTATAATTATTATTATTTATTATATATTAATATATAAAACTATTATTCTACCAGTTATATTATATGGGTGCGAAACATGGACTCTTACTTTAAGAGAGGAAAGGAGATTACAAGTATTTGAGAATAAAGTACTTAGGAAAATTTTTGGACCAAAGATAGATGAACAGACAGGTGAATGGAGAATACTACATAACAATGAACTACATGGTCTTTATAGGAAGCCAGATATACTAATAACAGTTAAGTCTCGTAGACTGCAATGGGCAGGACATGTTGCACGTATGGGGAATGAAAGACGTGCATGGAAGCTTCTTGTAGGAAAGCCAGAGGGAAAACGTCTAGTTGGTAGACCAAGAATGAGGTGGGAGAATAACATTAACTACGATTTGAGGGAAGTAGATTATACAGGGAATGATTGGAAAGCATTAGCTCAGGATAGGGATGTATGGAGAGCTTATGTCCGCGCGGCCATAAATCTATGGGTTCGATAGTGCCAGTGAGTAAGTAAGTATAATTATTATTATTATTATTATTATTATTATTATTATTATTATTATTATTATTACTATAATTATTATTACTACTATAATTATTATTATTATTAATATTATTATTGTTATTACTATCATATTATTATTATTATTATTATTATTATTATTATTATTAAATCAGTTGCGGTTATTCACGGGAAGTAGGTGAAGTGTCACTTCACATTATTTTTACCTGAATTGTTATTAAACTTTATTTTTCTTATCGCCAATGTTGGTTTTAGTAGAAACATATTTTTGTATTATTGTACGAGACGGGATTCATCATTGTAACACTGAGCGTCCGCACCGCGTGCTGTTATTCTGGCCTATGGCAAGCGCTCAAGTGAAGGATTCTTGCTTTGCACTCTGCTCTATCTACGGGGGGAACTTAGCTCGCTGATCTCCATGACAACCGTGACGTCACTCGCTGAAATCTAGCGTTACAAAATTCTCCAAGTGAAGTAGCGAGAGGGAATTAGCAATCTGCTACAAGGCTTTGTATCGCACTATCCGGCTGTTGTTTTGGTGGTTTAAATATTAATCCTGATTATGATGTATTGTGTATTTTATTGGAAAGACCTTTTTCACGTTGGAAAAGTGAAGATAAAAAGATAGATTTAAATTGTAAGTGTCCTGCTGGTATAAAAGAAGTTAAACATTCGATAAAACGCTACAATCTTAGTTTCAAACTGTCACGGTTTAAGAAATTTCCGTGGTTATGCTCAGCTCCCTCTACAATAGTACCTGTGAAAAGAAGCTTTTCTTGTCTGAAGCGTATAAAACGTAGCTGAGGGATGCAATTTCAGAAGAGATACTTTCTTCTTTGGGGAATATTACAATTCCGAAGACACACCCATTCTATGAAGATATCACTGAGAAGAATACAGCCTTAAATGACCGAAGGATCGACTTCATTTACAAGAAATAGGTGAGTTTAATAATAATTAAAATAAGCAAGTATACAAATAATTTTTTTAGTAGCTCTTCACACAACTTCAAAGCTACGAGCAACCACTGCATTATATTATTATTATTATTATTATTATTATTATTATTATTATTATTATTATTATTATTTTATTGTTTTATTATTTTATTATTATTATTATTATTATTATTATTATTATTATTATTATTATTATTATTATTATTATTATTATTATTATTATTATTATTATTATTATTATTATTATTATTATTATTATTATTATTATTATTATTATTATTATTCACGTTTCGAATTTCAATCCAGAATCGAGCATGGTAGCAATTAGAACATCAGGTACGAACACATCGTATTTACACCACGTAGAAGAATATCAAGCCTGAAATAAGAGGATTTTGATAATTGTTTATGTTTTTACCCCATGCCCAGTCTTGAATCGTACTATAATGAATGGATATAATAAGGAGGTTCGTTAAAAAATGTCACCAACACAATTAATTCTGGAATTATGAATTAATATATTTGACACATTTTTTTAATTAATAAAATGGTTGTAGAAATAAAAATGTAAATGTTGAGAAGAAGATTAATTTTTATTTTAAAAAAGGTAAGTAGAGAATTTTATTCACAAACTCTGAAAAGTATTTCTTAAACTTCGAGTTGCTAAAGCCGTTAACATATCTTTTCTTATTTTCATAATACTGTTCCTTCACTTCATTGCCATTCACATATTATGTTTTGTTTTCCTAGACACATAAAACTTGGCTAAAATGTTTATTTTCAACAAAGAGGCCTATAGAATTTTATTACCTTTCGTTTTATATCTTTACTTCCTCTTTATTTCTATCATACATCTGTTTTTCACTTGACCTACAAATGTGTAATAACTTGATTAAGCATCCATTTTCTTCTCCATATATTAATTTATTTTTTGTAAAGAAAGGAGATAAAACTGATCAACAACTACAGAGACATCTCATTGACTTTGTACAAAATTCTAACAAATATGTTAGTATCTTCCGGGTGGGATGTGGCGAGAGTGAGAGGTTAAATCGTGTTAATGAAATGGAATATTTTTTGTTATATTTATTACTTTATGATTATTGTTATTATTATTATTATTATTACTATTACTATTATTATTATTACTACTTATTATTATTATTATTATTATTATTATTATTATTATTATTATTATTATTATTATTATTATTATTATTATTATTATTATTATTATTATTATTATTATTATTATTATTATTATTATTATTATTATTATTATTATTATTATTATTATTATTATTATTATTATTATTATTTAAATTTTTAAATTGGAATGATTACGATACATAGTTCCCAAAATAAGAAACAGCATTGAATGTGGCAGACATCTTCCCCGTATCTTTTGCCTCACTCTCCAACCCATTATGAAGTTAGCAGTTGTCTGAAACTACTGTATTGTTCACAGATAACAAGCATACTTCCTCATAAAAATACTTAGTTCCTGTGTGAAAACAAAACTAACTGCAAGTTAATTTCCCCTGGTACATGACAACTACCGTAAAAATGAAATATACACTTTTGTTCAAGATTACTTTGCATCTCAAACAAGAAGTCTGATACAGACTAACATCAACCCATCTCCAGCTTTAAAATTCTAGGAAGTGGAACATCTCCTACTGGGTTTTCATCCGAACAGTTTGTTTTATTTATTGGGTTGTAACTTTGTGATATACATAAAATGGATTATCATTATTATCGCAACATTAAACACTCTTCTCTTTGCTGAAGATCAGGTTGTAATTGCGAATTGTGAAGACAATTTACCAAAGGGTTTATTTAAATTAAAATAAATAAAGACATTATGATAATATCACCGTACAAAATCAAAGAAATGGAATTTAAAGTTGAAATGCAAATAGAAGCAAAATTGTAGTCGAAAACGCAATGTTATAACAAATGAATTGTTTTAAATATTTGGGATCCAGTACTTCCTATGAATGATAGAAATATATATAAGAAAAATTACTAAATGTCTGCAAATAAAAATAAGCCAGTTCTTCAAAATTTAACTGACAATTTCCATTATATAATGTCACATTATTAATGTGTGACCAATTATTTAGTTTATTGATGTTTTCTTCAGCCTCAGTCCCTTAGTACTACTCAATAGAGTGTGCATGTTGGCCCCAAATGTATCTTCGCTATAGCCTAATAATACAACAGCATCAGCATAAACTAACATATTATTAGTACTATTGAGTTGAAGGCCTTCTTTATCCTCTAAAGATTTGATGGTATGCTCCAGTACAAAATTTAATAGTTAAAGAGATACTGCATCCCTAGCTCTAACCCAATGTAAATTTCATAAGTATCTGAAAACTGTTTGCATATACACACCATACTCTTTGTGCCATTTAGACACATTCGAATAAGTCTAACTTCTTTACGAATTCCAAACTCCAGCAGAATATATGTAACTTCTCTATCTTAATTGAATCATATGCCTTTTTGAAGTCTACATATAGTTGATAAACAGATCCATTATATTTTCATTTCTCATCTAAAATTTTTCTTACACTAAAAATCGGATCTACTGTATTGCACAGACTACCTAATTCTTCTAAATCGACATTGCACGGTATAGAAATTACAATATTGGAAGGTTCTGTATTATGAGCCGCGGTGGACTATACATCTTGTCTCTGGTTCAGAGGGTCGCGGGTTCAAATCCAGCCGCGGTCGATGGATTTTTTTAGGATGGATAAATCCAAGGAGCAAGTCCTTCGGGAGGGCGTCCCGAGTCTGAAGATTTTCAGGCTCGTAATAGTATATTACGATGCAAGGTTGGGAAGTGGTATTTACAGAATCGAGGAAAATGTTTAAAAACCCAGCGATAGCGAGGTTTTTTAATTTCCGAGATTCTGTTAAACACTTCACAAACGTGCGTTGTACATTATTTTTTGCGCGGTGTTTTCAAAATAATAGTAGTAAAATAATAACATATTTGTTGGAAATATGTGGGTTCATTATAGACAACTGACTAACGTTAACAGTGTGGGCAATGTTTATTAGTTGAAAGTACAGGAGGCCGAGATACCATTATTATTGACTATTTAACTCATGCCCCAAATGGAAGTCAATGACCAATCACATTTCAATGATTTTTTATTTACAACCAATTACAGTCGTTTTTCACCTGGATTTTATCAGTTTAATTTTATAATTGTAAAATCAAACTCATCATTTTTACAATTCTGAATAGGTCATAGCATTATTTTGCAGTGACTTCATGTGGCAATCAGATTGTATATATAGTGCACGAATGTAAACAATATAAAAACATTTGTAGCAATTGATTATACCACAAAAAAAACACTGTTTGCACTTTCTTAAACGTATTTTTTCCCACGTAATAACGTTGTATAAAATATAATTAACATATTTACATCATAGGACATCAGAAATTAATTAATATACAGTTTGATGTGTTTCATTTTTTTCTCCACTAGGGTGCATTCTTACAATATTGCGATCTTTTGGCAATAAATAATATGATCTCATTGCAGTGATAAACAAGTGAAACATAACATTTCTCATTTGTTTTCAAACATCGCCGTTTACATTAAATATATAAATATTTTAAAATAACTAACATATATTCAAATAATGATTTATGAGTAAACAGCTAAATTGTATTCGTTAAATAATCCTGACCAATGCCACTCTTGATTTCCAAATTATCTAGATAAATTTACTCCTCACTTCGTGAGTCATGAATTTATCGATAATTTGGAAACCACTCGTGGCATTACTTATGATAAAATGGCCGCAAGTACGTATTTATTGTTTTTTATTGTTTCAAATAAAGTTCAGTTCATTTAAAATGCCACTTGTGCACCTTAATTCTGAAGATATCTCTGTTTATATCTTCTTGAGTAATTCCTGCCAATTTTAAGTCCTTTTTTCACTTTACCAATTCATTTTACAGTACATATTATTATTATCATTGTCATTGTCATCATTATTATTAATATTAATAAGCATCAACATCAAGGCATAGGCCCTCTGGTCCGTGCCGACTTCAAGAGATTTGGTCTTTCCATCTAGCAAATGATCTTCCTTGATTTCTAGATCCTGTGGGTATGTAATTTAAAATCATTTTAGAAGGTATATTATCCGGCATTCTTAGTAGATGTTCGTACCAATTTTGTCTTTGTTTGTCAATTTTATCCTCATTTTAAAAATATTTAATTGATCTCTTATCTCAGAACTTATTTTATGGTACATAAGAGTCTAGCCTTCCGTTGGCCTTAAAAATTTCATCTCCGCTGCCTCTATTTTTTTCCTATCTGAATGAGTCAAAGTCCAATTTTCACTGCCACAGATAATAGTAGGAACGGCCATGACTTTATAAAATTTCAGTTGAGTATCCTGAGTTGTTTTATTCTTTAGAGTTCTTCTTATTGTTCCACACATTCTTAGAAATGTCTGTATTTTTATATTTATATCTTCATTTTGGCAGTATGGTACATTAAAACCCAAATAATTGTAGGATTTCACTTGTTCAATGATATCATTATTTATTATTAATATTAATAATAATAACCATATTATTAAGTAACACATTAGAGTTTATTGAAACAAAAAATAAATCCCTGGATAAATTGAAACGTTCAAATAAGAGGATTAAGTATATAGTAAATAAATGTTCCAATTTGTGATTTACGTTTACATTGAAAAGCTGGGAATACAGTTTCACATAAATTCATCTCCTATGAGAATTGTAAAGTATTTTCTCATGTAAATCTTACAAATAACTGAAGTGAATACTAACTAAGATAGAGATGAAAAATCAGCAAGAGTATTGATTATAAGAGAACATGAAAGTTCAGTTTTATATCATAAATATTTAAAGGAATATGATGTGGAAAGCAAAGGCAAAAGTGTGGTAATCTGCCTAATACACAAAGTGTGTTGCTTTCTTTTAAAGACCGTAATCAACTTTTTTTTAAGTCTAGCCATTTCCATGCAAAAATAGAAAGAGCAAAAATAAAATTTGTAATATTCAGAATGTTTCAAATGGATTAAAGGATATAGGGTAAAAGCTCGTGAAAAAATTAATAAAAATTCTAGCTTCTTTTAATAACAAGATGTTATACCCTAAGGGATAGTAACCTAAATATGACACGAAACAATTTTTATCACTTTCATATACATGTAACATATATAATAACTTCATCCTGTAGTTTTTAAATCTAGGCATTTCCATGGAGAAATGGAAAGGGGAAATAAAATTTGTAGTAGTAGTAGTAGTAGTAGTAGTAGTAGTAGTAGTAGTAGTAGTAGTAGTAGTAGTAGTAGGACTTTATTAGACAAAAAGTAAGATATTTACAATATTATTTACAAATATGGGTCGCATGGGCAGTAAGCCGTACGTGCTGTTGACAGTCCGTTACAATAAAGTAATAATTGGTACTAGTGTAAAGAAAAATAAACAAAAAAATCAATAACATTACAATTACATAAAGAAAACACAATAATATTACAATTAAATAATAACACAATAGCATTATACACTAAAAAACATTAACATTACAATTACATAAAGAAAACACAATAATATTACAATTAAATAATAACACAATAGCATTATACACTAATTAATTTATATTTAATTGTAAGAATTAATGGTATTGCATTTTGATAACATATATTTATTCATGAATGAGTGTTGTCCTTATTTTCCGCGTTTTGTCCAGAAATTTACCGAGGTTTATCCAATTTTCTGAATTTACCAATAACTCGTAGCATACCAATCTTTCCCGATTTGAATTTAGAAATCTTTCCGGTAATAATTGACGTCTCCAATATTCTAAATCATTACATTTTCCTATTAGCCTATATGTATCTCGTCTTCAAAGTTCCCGCACATTGGACATATTCGCATATCGTGATCGTCGCTAATTTTTAGAAATTTCCATGCCCCTAGCCTAAACCAAGCAAGCCCTGATCTCTCCTTAAATCCTAGGTTGAGTATATACGATTCTTTTCCCCAGACGTGTTTTAGGTCTCTTTGTAAACACAGTGAGCGTTTTCCTGTACATTCGGCGAAAGTATCTTGTTGGTTTATATCTAAGTACCTCCTCCTTATTTTTCATAAAATGTGTAATGTTCAGAATGTGTCAAATGGATTAAAGGATATCGAGCAGGAAGCTCGTAAAAACAATTATAGCTTCTGTTAATAACAAAATGTCATGTCCTAAATTAAATCTCATGCAACTAAAGATCTTAAAAGATTTTGAGATAAGGGTAGACCAAAATTGAGATGGACTGACTAACCACATCTGAGATCTCATAGGAACGGGCTCAAACGACCTAAACCAAAACAAGTTAATGATGATGATGATGATGAGGTGGTGGTGGTGGTGGTGGTGATAACTAAAGATATAAATTTCTGCCTGAACCGGGATTAGAACTCAAAGTCTCCAGCGCGTAAAGCTGGAGATCTTGTGTTCAAATCCCGGTTCAGGCAGAAATGTTCTCTTTAGTTGTATTATACTTCCTCCCACACCACTGCCTGAAGCCAGTTTACGCTTAAGAATATTTGAATGTTTATCCAGTATATACAGTTGTCATATCCTCTTATTAGAGCCCTAATCGATATGAAACTCCAGTAGAGACTTGACTATACACTGCATAAAATAAACTGGCAATGCTGGTTTTCCATCTAGCGATAAGAGTTATTTGTTAACTACTTTCTGAAATTGAGATTTTTATGTTCTGACAAGAAGTATGCATGCGAATAGCTTGTTTTGAGTACATAATTACAATTTACGTTCAGAATTAAATCTTAATTCTAACAATCTGATATTTTAAAGAACATTGTTAAGTAAGATACGAATACAACTTCTATCATTATTATTACACTCGTCAAAAAATAAGACGGGCAAGAGTTTGTCGGAATATATTACTTGATCAGTTATTTTTTTAAGATACAGATACAATGTCTTATTGTTTCGACATGCTTTACGATGACTATTTGACTCATACCTCAAATGGCAATCAATGACCAATCACGTTTCAATGAATTTTGTTTTACATCCAACGACAGTTGTGTTTCACCCCGATATTTATCGAATTCTGTTTACCAAAATAAAGAAAGCTCCTCCTTTTTAATATTCTGAACACGTCAGAGCATAATTTTGCATTGACTGACTCTCCAACAAATACGTTGAATATAGCTATGCCGGCGGTAGCATTGCTGCCGATAGGGTTACCCATGCCGGACTGGTCGAAGGTGATAAGCCAGACGAAATAAGTACCTTGGTCGAAAGAGTGACGATCTTTCACTGTGAAAATACAACCGTCAAGAAATGCGGACATGGGTTCTACTGGGGTAAAATTTTCCGGAGGTCAAATAGTCCCCCATTCGGTTCTCCGGGCGGGGACTACTTCAGGGAACTCATGCCAAAGGCTCAAACACAGGGACATGTTCCTAGGAACATGGAATGTTAGAACTTTAATGGTCTTTATAGGAAGCCAGATATAATAAGAACAGTTAAGTCCCGTAGACTGCGATGGGCAGGACATGTTGCGCGTATGGGGAATGAAAGACGTGCATGGAAACTTCTTGTAGGAAAGCCACAAGGAAAACGCCCAGTTGGTAGACCAAAAATGAGGTGGGAGAACAACATTAACTATGATTTGAGGGAAGTAGATTATACAGGGAATGATTGGAAAGCATTAGCTCAGTATAGGGATGTATGGAGAGCTTATGTCCGTGCGGCCATGAACCTACAGGTTCGATAGTGCCAGTGAGTAAGTAAGTAAGTAAGTATAGCAAATAATGAACAGATTCCTTCGAACTACACATTTGATAATTGTGTGTTCAATAAATGTGTTTTTAAATAATGATTTTACTGAGCTGTTTCCTAAAACAAACAATTAATAACCTATAATGTTGGTTTTATAATATAGGCCTACAGTTTTGTGTGTTTCATTTCCCCCCCACAAGGGTGCATTCTTACAATATTGCGATCCTATATGGCAATAAATAATATGATCAAGGTGTAGCGAATGAACAAATGACACATAACCACACATTTCTGATTTGTTTTCAAACATCGCCGTTTACTTTAAATATATATGTATTTTAAAATACCGGTAACTATACTTAAATAATGATTTTCGAGTAAACAGCTTAATGTTATTCGTTAAATAGTCCCATCAAACACAACTCTTGATTTCCAGATCCTCTAAACAAATCCACGAGTCACTTTGTGACTCGTGAACTTATCGATGACTTGGAAATCATTCCTGGCATTGCTTATGATAAACGTCAGAAGAAAGTAAATGTTGTAGCCATGGCTTCGACGAAATATTAAAGTATATTGAACTATGTTGAAAACGAAAGTCGTCCCTGAATGATTGATGATGCCTTAAACTGACATCTGGTGCCTTTGATTAAAAAGTTTACCTTTGGCCTCCTTGTTTACATTTAGTCAATCAACATGAGCCAAATAACTAAGGTAGAAGCTTTAATTGTAGGCTTTCACGGCCGGCGTCTTGATCCCTATTTGGTTCGTCTTCCGGGCTAAATGGCCGTGGTCCGGTTTTCTCGAAACTCGACGTTTCGTCTACTGCTGCGGTAGATCTCATCAGGAGATTCTGCGTGCTTTCTGTAAACTTCTCAATAGTTGGCTACAGACTGGCGGTCGTTGAAAATAGTCTCCTATAACTTCTGCCAACGGCAGCCAAACAAGAAAGATCACAGATGTAACGGAGCGCGCAGAGGACGCCCCCACCACTTGGATTCACCTATAAATAAGGAGACAGACTCACTACACCTTTTGATATTTATCTTTTCGGACCTTTCTTCAAAATTAGCGGGGCTGAAAGGCGAAACCTTGGAACCCGCGGGTGTCTAATAAAATTTATTATTCGCCCAAAATGTATGTTTTAGCCGTCCAATCAGGGCCACATTCAACAATTCCCACTCGAACTTGAGTTCTCTCCGCTGCCACGACCAGCCAGTCTGCAGCCGACTGTTGAGGAGTTCACAGAGAGCACGCAGAATCTCCTGATGATGTCTACCGCAGCAGTAAAGGGAAGTCGAGTTTCGAGAAACCCGGACCACAGTCACTTAGCCCGGAAGACGAACCAAACAGGGATTAAGGTATGAATTGTTAGAGCAGTCACGTTGGTACAAGAAGGTAGAACTATTGGTACGGTAACTACATAGCGTATTGTGGGTAAATCTGTTGATTGTAGGATCTGGAAATGATTTAATGATACAGGTACCTACAACAGACGACCGGGGCAAGCTCGAAAACGAAAAACATCGGACAGATAAGACCGATATGTGATGACTTATTCGTTTTGTCGGCGCACAAAAATGCTCGGGACCATAAAAATGATCAACTGGTAGCAGCGTAAGTGACCTGTAAGCAGGGAGGAGGAACTCTGCGACTCTCTAGATCTGTGATTATAATCACTGATCAAGAGAGTTGTTATCAGTATGTTAGGGTCACCGCCGAAGGTAGTACATGACTGGCAAATAAATGCACTCATGCTCAAAGCCTAATTTAACTTAACCTTACCTATCTAATCTAACCTAACCAAACATCCCTAATATAATCTAAACTAATCTAACATATTGCTCTGAGACATGGACTTTAAAAAAATCTTTGATCATCATATAGCCACGTTTCAGAGAAAGATTCTAAGGATAATTTTTGGTTCAGTCAAATGTGGAAGTATGTGTAAAAGCAGATATAACTGTGAACTGCATGGACTATATAAAGAAGTAGACATAACATATATCAGAATGTCACGGTTGAAATGGCTGGGGCATGTGAATCTAATGGAGGTAATATAAAAGTTAAATCCATTTTTTAATATCCAGAAGAAACAAGATCGAGGGGTCGACAGAGATCAAGATGGTGGGACTGTGTAGCGGGTTCTGCAGAGGCCAAAAATTGTAAATTGCAAATAGCTATCGGGGGAGAGAAATCAATGGAGGAGAGCCTTAGAACAAGCATGGGCCCACCTGTGCTGTTATGCTAATTAAGAAGAAGAATCTCAATAATGTTAGCAATTGGCTATTGCAGAAATGTGAATCAATTGGAATTGAACCCTCACCCGGAATGCAAATTAAGAATTGTATCGACTACGACAAGACAACAGACATGTCTCCGAACTTGGCATTATATTTTAAGACACCATGTATTGTAATTGAAATGTATACACTCGCTGAATGATTATTTAAACATGACCTATATTAAATTGTTCAGTTTATTAACGACCATCACAATTAATAATTGAATTGTTTTATAAGCAGGGGTTCGTTATGAAACTTAATTACATTTTAGTGAACAATGCAGACACGTTATAAATTTATGCAAAGAGGAAGCGAGTACTGATGCATGTATAAATGAAACTAACCACATTCCAACAAAAGTTACAAATGACGTTAATATGAATTATCATATCACCATTCAAGTCATTATATTTCTAATAAATCTTGAAATGTAACGTGGGTTAGTTAATGTGAATAGATAGGCGCCATCGAAATTAAGTACATTATTCAGTGTCGTATATCTCTTATGGAATAGCAATTGTGAAGACAATAATTTGACTATAGCCTATTATAGATAGTTGGCCGGGGTTACGTCTTCACGTAGTTTTGTCGTCAATAATTCACGCAGATTATTAAGTAATCTAATATATAAAAATGAATGAATGTTTGTTTGTTCTTGTTCGTAGTTTATGCACGGCCGCACCGTTGATTCCGATTGGGATGGGGCTTTTTGTAAAATGTTCGGAAGATTCCCGGGATGAACATAGGCTATAAGAGAGTTGTGATACTCAACTCCTACACCCTTAAAAATCGCCCTTTGTAGTGGAAAACATGAAAAAAGTAGCTCTTTGGATGCTTAAATGACTTAACGCTGCCTAAACCATAACAAATACACAAAATTAATGTACACATAATTGAATATCTCAAAAAGCTCTACAAATAAGTTCGCGACAGCATATGTTTACCTCTTACGGATAACTCACAATAACCATTTTTGTCTTTCATTGATGCCAAGAAGATCGAGACAAGTACGTAGATTCCCTGTGCAAGCATAGCAGCACATGGCGGGTATTCTTTTACGGATAACTCACAATAACGAATTTTCTCTTTTAGCTCATTTATGCCAAGAAGATCGAGATAAGTAGATTCTCGTGCAACACCGGACAATCAACACGGGGAATCTTAAAATAATTACGATATACATTTATAATTATTTTTCATTTTACTTATTTAACTAATCATAAGAAGTACATTAATTTTTGTCTTTCAGCTCATTTATGCCAAGAAGATCAGGGTGAGTAGATTCCCGGGCAACGCCGGGTAATCAGCACGGGCTCTCTAAAAATAATTACGATACAAATGTTTCCATCTACTTATACAACCAAAGATAAAACACATTAATTTTCGTGTGTCAGCTCATTTATATGCCAAGAAGATCGGGATAAGTAGATTCCCGGGCAACGCCGGATAATCAGCATGGCGTATCTAAAAAAAATATATTTATTATTATTTTTCCTTTTACTTATTCAACTAAACATAAAAGCACATTAATTTTCATTTATTTAGGCGTAGCAGCACACGCCGGGTATTAGCTAGTATTATATAAACATTTTATTTAATTGTAAAAACTATCATTAAAAGTTTGCTCACAATCTACACTAATAATAATTAATCTTGATTAATAGTTTATCTAGTACAAAATTATTTTACTGTCCACTCGCTAAAATTTGTCCTCTCTTTTCTGCTCACAACTGACTCCATTCCTTCTCTAGCGGCAGATTATATAGAGAGGCAGACGGAAATTTCTCGGTCCCTAATGGAGACTATCCCAGAGACCCTTCTAACCATCGATCTTTCTCGAAAGTAGAAGTAGATTTTCGTTGTGATCTCTGGAATGAGGGCCCAGAGTTTCGATGATCTGCGAGGGTCTTTCGACTCGCGAGTCGGCGACTCGCAAATCTATTTCTAATATAATATCACTATTCTCGCCTTAGTCCGCGAAATTCAAATTCGTTATTGCAACGCGTGACACTATGTATGTATACATCTCATACGTCCCACATAAAGACATCGGTGCTCCCCTAGCGGGAGTTTCTTCACCAAGCTAATTTAGTTACGCTTATTTCCCTAGACATGTCTTTGAGTGACACATGGTCAGCTCATCGCCTAATGATACATCTAGTAGGCAACTAACAAAATTATTTGGATGGGGAAGGCCGGTTAAATGTTGCTAAGAGACACTAATTTAGTCTTGGAGTCCTTGAATTCGCGACCCTCGGGGCTAGAGATAAGGAACATAACCACTAGCCCACCGCGGCCGACTAGAAAAATAATCATCCATCCATAGTAATTCTGCCCGAGGACAGGTCTTTCACTGCAATCATAGCATTTTCATGCTATGCTTTGCAGCTTTACTAGGGAATTATAGATGTGGTAGCTTCCCGTTGCTTACCACACCGGTGAAGGATGATGATGATGATAAAGATAAGGATGATGATGATGATGATGATGCTGGCCATATGATTTCGAGGACCGTTTGGATCTTAAAGTTTTCCAGACATTTGTCTTACAGGTGAGGAAAAACCCCGATAAAAACCTCACCCAGAAAAACTGTCTCGACCGGGAATCGAACCCGGGCCCGCTGCGTGACAAGGCAGCACGCTACCTCGAGACCACAGCGGTGGACCAAAAAATAATAATAATGCTATAAAAAAATACTACAGTTAAACAATACTACTAGTAAATCAATACTATTAATAGGCCTAGTCATAAATAAATTGGCTAGCATCGAACAGAAATTGCAAGTTCCAGTAGGCCTATATTTGTTTGATTTCAGAAGTGTCATTCTTTTATTATTTGTTTCGAGTTTAGGGAACATAAAACCCAGCTGTTGATAATACCTAATAAAAATCCTGCAAAGCTTTGACCTGGATCAGGAAATTAAGCCAACCGGATATTAAAAAAGAGCTTTTAACAAATAAGCAATTAATGATTTCACAATGATTTGCTATACGGTATTGTGAAGTTAAATATTCATGGTGACCCTTAGTGACATATGCCTACAGGATATAACAAAAGACAATATTCAAACTTCGAAGAACTATAGAAGGGATTGAGCAATTGACTTTTAACATTGCATAAATGAGATTCGGATACTCTTGGGTTCGAATCTCGGTGCCGAACGACCCAATTGAAATTTTCTCCTTATTTTTATCAAACGTCAATCTAAATTGGGATTTCATTATCCACTTCATCATAGGTTAATACATAATCATTAGATTTAAATAAATAACTCACGACAGATTCAGCAATAGAAGCACACAAGACCTTCTTATCACACCAAGATCTTAGTCGCGATGCGACTTTAGATGTTAAAGCATCTAAAAGTAAAGCGATCCCACTACAGGCCTCAAGAGGCCCTTGGGGTAGTAGAAGGTTAAGGATCCCACGTTTTCTGGACAATCGGCACTTGATGTCAGCCGGGTTGTCAGCCCTGCGTGACGGCCGCCTTTACCCCCAGAACAAGCGTCTGGTACTCATTTCCGTTAGAGGCTGAATTGACCATAGTGCTACCAGAAAGTTTGGGGCAGTTTAGAAATCCTGACCCCAGCAGGACTCGAACCCTGTTAAAGCAATTAAATTAAAAAGTGTGTATAGAAAATACCAAGTATATTTTTTGTTATATAACTATAGGTCTGATTGTAATTACGTATTGATTAAAAAATCGGATTTTTTTGTCCAGTAATAATATCGTAAAGAGCACAAAAGAGTAGGCCTATGTAACATTAACGTTCGGCACGGAATTGGGCCAAAGATAGCAGTATTTTCTCACACCGCATGGCGTGGTATCTGTAGCACTTTTTTGCCGCACCACTTGCACTCGCATTCATTTCCCGGTTGGTGATATCTCATAGATTTGTATACTGTGAAGTGGAAACTGTGCTAGTCTAGTCATTGTGTGGCGTAGGTCGTACGCGTATAAGGATTTTATTCAGTTTTTGTTTATCATCACGTTCGTGCAGTAAAAGTTCTCCCATGTTTCTTTCCGTTTCCTTTGCATATCTAGTAGTAGCTGGGGGTGGATTTGAAGTAGGAGCCGCAATCTCAAATCCTCTACAGTGGAGACTATCCTGCCATCACATATGCTAATCGTACTGGTATGAAGCCAAATACTGGTATAAGCCAAATGCCCGTTTCGGGAATGTGCTCTTGATCTTTTCTAAGTCTACCTTTTTTTTTTTTCGTTCAATGCTATCAGGATGTCTTATGCCGTTTCTGGCATTTTCTCCTGGTATTGGTGGAATTATAATCATTTTCTGGGGGCACGCCGTAGCGTAGTGGTTAAGGCACTGAGCTACAAGCCGGAAGGTCGAGGGTTCAAGTCCCGTTGGGGTCAGGATTTTTAAACTGACCCAAACCCTCTGGCGGCACTATGGCCCTGGGGTCGACTCAGCCTCTAACGGAAATGAGTACCAGACGCTTGTTCTGGGGTAAAGGCGGCCGTCACGCAGGGCTGACAACCCGGCTGACATAAAGTGCCGATTGTCTAGGAAAAGTGGGAGCCTTAACCTCCTACTACCCCAAGGGCTTCCGGGCCTGTTGTGGGATCACTTTACTTTACTATAATCCTTTTCTGAGGTTGGGCATTTAGAAGGCAAACCCAGGATCTCAGAAACTGAAATCAGAATATTTTACCATATCACCATTTTCTAAGAAATGGTATACAATTCCGCCAATACCAGGGGAGAAAACCACAAATGTCATAAAAAACAACGTTGTGGCATTGGGGGGAAAAAAACTTATAATTATATATGTTCGATCCTATGTATTTTTGTAGTCTATTTATTATTTTTCATTGGCTGAGTGGAACAGAAGGCCTTACGACCTTAAATCTGCCAGTTTAAATGTATTATTAGTACTATTATTATTATTATTATTATTATTATTATTATTATTATTATTATTATTATCATTGTTGTTGTTATTCATTTCCAAGCCGTGGGTTTTACTTCTCTAGAGAATTCTAGATAACCTACTGAATTCCCAATCCAATATTCCGATAATGTGTTTTCTCAAAAAGAACGCTTTACGCAGTTCATTGAAGCTGAAACGTATCATAATCGTGTTAATGGGAAAGTAAAATATATGAAGTAACTAAAAAAATAAAATAAAATACAAACACGAGATCAAGAAACTTGAAAATCTTCAAACGTATTAAGAAAGGGGATTTATATATATATATTAAATAAAACTATCAAAGTTTTATACGATTTTCATAAATATATATTTTACTGGTCCACCGCTGTAGTCTCGAGGTAGCGTGCTGCCTCGTCACGCAGCCGGCCCGGGTTCGATTCCCGGTCGGGACAGGCTCCTCGGTGAGGTTTTTTTCGGGGTTTTTCCTCGCCTGTAAGACAAATATCAGGAGGCTTTAGGGCCCAACGGTCCCCGAAAATCATCTGGCCATCATCATTATCCTTATCACTATCATCATTATCCTTCACGGTGTGGAAAGCAACGGGAAGCTACCACATCTATACCTCCCTAGTAAATCTGCAAAGCATATCATGAAAATGCTATGGTTGCAGTGAAAGACCTGTTCTCGGGCAGAATTACTAGGATGGATATTTTACTGAACATTCGTAACAGCTGTTTCGATACACTGTATCTTCTTCAAACGAATTCTACAAATATAAGTAAGTTTTCCTATTGATATGTATTATAGTTTTATTTAATAAATAAACATCATGCATTTACATCAAGTAAACACCAAATCAATTGATTTCTTAATACAAAAAGGAAGTATATTTCAACTTTGAGACTTACCTTTGGGCATATTATCAAGGATCTTTGTATGTAGGGCCTACATTACTAGTTTGGCTCTGAACATGTACTGTTATGTATATGCATACTCCTCTTATGAATCTGTCAAATTAATTAAAAATAAAAAAATAATTAATTTTTGTTCCAATTTTGAGAACTTAAGCTTTGCTTTATTATGCAGCGCGTTACGCCCGACGTACAGCGCTGGCGCTTTATGCTCGGCGTGATACTAGTTTCACATAGAGCGCATATCGTCTTTTCCAAGGATTGTATTGTTAGTTATTGTGTCCTGTGGCCCTTCACGCGTCTTTTCTTTTTAAATCAGTTGATTGATTATCCATGGGTTGATGAATATTGAGTGTATGATTCTGTATAATTCGGAAAGTAATTCAACATTAACAAAGCTTTACTTTAACAAAACTAAGTTTATATCAATATTCTTTCAATAAATTGAACATTGCCGAATGCTGTAACGTAACAATATTTATATATCATGCACCATGCATTAATATTTATTTATTTGTTTATATTAGGTTCTGTAGGGTTAATAAAGTGCAGATGATATAACATATACACATGAAACAGCTGTATAGAAATGATTCTAACTTTTCACAGCATTTAGAAATCTTCATATCGTACAGAACTCGTTGATTTGAAACAAGATTAATTAAAATTTCGTCGTAAATTTGCTTAAGCAACAAAATAAGCGCTGTTATGCCGACATTTTGTCATAAAATCTTCGTTTGTTATTAGCAATTACACCAATGGGACGAATAATACCTTCTGTATTATTTGAAAACGCCGGCAAATTGCGTCCGGAATTCAAGTAGTTCATATGCATGACGCTTCACGACAGCTTAGAATTCTCGCGCAAGCGCTCAGCGTTATAGAGAAAACGTACATTCAAAACAAGAGGAGCGATTTCAACAAAAATTTGCACGGGCGATTTGCGAATAGAAAACCATAGCTTTAAAATGCCATTGATCACAATAAATAGGATATGATATTTCTGTATACGCTGCACCACTAGGATGTGTATATGTATTGTTGTCTGTATTTAAATGTATTGTTGTTTTCAAATGAAACTGGTATTAAATTTTAATTAATTCTGAAATTATGTCACAATATGTAATTATTGGCGCAAAGCTACGGGACTTGCGCAGTTCGAGTCTCATGGTGGATGAAATTTTCTCATGGAATATCGGTCAGTAGAGGACCGATGCCCATCCATCATCGTGAGAAATTTGGGTAGCTAGAATAAGTAGCGGCTCCAGGTTGAGAAAATGAGCTATAATGATTGTGGGACCCAATATGCTGACCATATGTCACCCCTACACTGGGAGGACGATCGTCTACCTCTGTGAAAAACACATGTAGATGTCAGGCCAGCAGCCGGCTCATAGGTCAAGGACCTTCTAGGCCTGTCGCGCCATGGAGTTTTTTTATTTAATTACGACACTCTTTAACAGCTAAAGTCATTATCGTCGAAATTCAAATTTGCGCATGAAAGAGCCAATAAGTTTTCCTTACAGAGCTCTTTTTTTCAGGATGAATTTATTTTACGGTGCCATAAATCCAATGCTTCAGTTCCTTCCCGAAGGAACCAATATTTTAAATCTTGGCGTCCTGAAAAATCCATCGATCGGAATCTTGGAACCTGAGTCAAGCAATGTAACAACTAGTCCACCTGGATCAACATGAAAATATGAATTATTATGGCATACTGATAATGAATTTTCGATCATCTGTAAAAATAAATATCCTCAACTCGTATCCAGCTCAGGGTCGGGTGGAGGAATAAGATGAGAGGAATCCACTTATATAGAGATTTGATAATGACAAGGGTGCCTGCCGACCACGCATGACGCACCGTCACAGGGGCAGATGAACGAAATGAACTGGATGGAGAAATGGTTGAATGAAATTGTGGCAGAGAAAAACGGGACAAAACTCCGAGAAAACCTGCCCAAGTTCCGTTTCGTCCACCACAAAACCCATATGGAGTAACCGAGACTCGATCTCGGGACCCCAACGGTGAGAGGCGAGCATCTAACTGCTTGCGCCACGGAGCCGCCTCCAATCATCTTATGTCTTAGCAATTTGGGGAAAAAGTTGTCAATTTATGGTCAGTCCAAGTGACATCACGAATTCATCTCTTGTTTGTAGGAATCCAATCCAGGAATGTTGCATTCCTCAGAACATAAAAATCTTTTTTTTAGACGAAAAATAAAAACATTTTAAAGCACGTCTTGGAGCTTTCTTACTTCTCGAAATAAATCCCTGGTTTCAAAAAAAAAGTAATCTTGCTCAGTAAAGCCTGCAAAAAAATATATCTTCTAAATGTGTCTGTCTGTGTGCCTGTCTGTCTGTCTATTTGTCTTTTATGCATTAGTACATCATTCATCCGAATGTGACGGGGCGTTTTGCAAAATGTTCAGGAGTTTCCCGGGAAGGTTTTGACTATAAGAGAGTTGTAATACTCAACTCCTTCACCCTTAAAAATCACCCTTTGTAGTGAAATATGTTTTTCGGAACTTTTTGGATGCTAAATGACTTACGCTGCCTAAACCATAATATATACACTAAAATTAATGTACACATAATTAAATATCTCAAAAAACTACAAAAATATTCCACGACAGCATATGTCTTTCATTTACGGATAACTCATAATAACCATTTTTATCATTCAGCTCATTGGTGCCAAAAATATCGGGATGAGTAGATTTCCGGACAAACGTAGCAGCGCACGGCGTGTATTCTTTTACGGATTTCTCTCAATAACCATTTTTGTCTTTCAGCTCATGTATGCCAAGAAGATCGGGATAAGTAGAGTCCCGGGCAACGCGGGATAATCAGCACGGGGTATCTAAAAATAATTACGATATAAATGAAATGTATAATTATTTTTCTTTTTGCTTATTCGACTCAACATAGAAACATGTTTTATTTATTTAGGTGTAGCAGCTCAATCCGGGTATTAGCTAGTTGTATATACAAATAATGTATTTAAAGGAAAAGCGGAAAGAGTGAAATATGTGCCGGTATCAAAGAATAATATATGAATCCGTACTCTAACAAAACTTATCAATTGAGTACTTTTAACAGGAAAATTTACTAGATCTATCGGTCAATTCATGACAAATGTTATCAATGGGGATTGCATCAGAATATGTTTGATACAATAAGGCACTTAATCACTGATTATTCTTGATAATGATAACGATTCTTATTGTTATTGTAGTTATCAACTTTGTATGCAATATAATTATTTATCAGATTTACTAATGTTTAAAAACATCTTCCTGTGACTATTTAACTCATGCCCCAAACGGGAGTCAATGACCAATCACTTTTCAATGAATTTTGTTTTACAACCAATGACAGTCGTGTTTCACCTCGCTCTCTATAATTAAATAAAAAATAAAACTAGTTTTATTTGATTTTCATATTTATTAAGATAATCTCCTACTATTGTGATAAAGAAAACTCATTTTTAATATTCTGAACACATCAGAGCATTATTTTGCAGTGACTGACTCTCCAACAAATACATTGAATATAGCAAATAATTAGCACATTCATTCGAACTACACATTTGATAATTGTGTGTTCAATAACATTGTATTTTAATAATTATTTTACTGAGTTTTTTACTAAAAAAATAAATTAATCTACAATGTTGGTTATAATATACGGTTGGATGTGTTTCATTTTTCTCCTCTAGGGAGCATTCTTACAGTATTGTGATTATCTTTTGGTAATAAATAATATGATCAAGTTGCAGTGAGTAAACAAATGAAACATAACCACATATTTCTGATTTGAATTCAAACATCGCCGTTTACATTAATAAATAAATATTTTCAGATAATTATATTTAAATAATTATGTTTGTGAAAACGGTTTAATACTATTCTTTACATAGTCCTAACAATGGTCACTCTTGATTTCCAAATCATCGAAAATTCACGAGTCACGAAGTGACAACATTACTCATGAAAAAGATATAGTCTTATTTTTTCCTCCAATTTTCTGTATGTTCATATTCCCTATCCATCTATAGTAATTTTGCCCGACGGCAGGTCTTTCACTGCAATCATAGCATTTTCATCCAATGCTTTGCAGCTTTACTAGGACATTATATATGTGGTAGCTTCCCATTGCTTTCCACACCGGTGAAGGGTGATGATGATGGCAGGATGATTTTCGGGGATCGTTCGGTCCTAAGCTACCTGCCATTTGTCTTACAGATGAGGGAAAAACCCGAAAAACCTCACCCAGGAGCCTGTCCCGACCGGGAATCGAACCCGGGCCCGCTGCGTGACAAGGCAGAACGCTACCTCGAGACCATAGCGGTGTACGATATTCCCTATCTTGTAGTTTAATTTATTTCATTGTCTTCTTCATTTCCTGCAACCACATGTGTTTACCCATGACACCCATTTACCATTCTTAAATCCTCCATCTGTTTTACACGTCCATACCATCCAAACTGCCTATATTTTATGTAATCAATTATTGAATCGCCTTTATTTATGTATTGTTTCATTTCTGTACTTCTTTAACAATATGCAATTAAACGCCACAAATAAAACACTTACTTTAAGGGAGGAAAGGAGATTACGAGTATTTAAGAATAAAGTTCTTACGAAATTGTTTAGACCAAAGAGAGATACAGACAGGTGAACGGAGAAGATTAAATAACAGTGAGCTACGTCTTTATAGGAAGCCAGATATAATAAGAACACTTAAGTCTCGTAGACTGCAATGGGCAGGACATGTGGCACGAATGGGAAATGAAAGAGGTACATGGAAGCTTTTTGTTCAATAACCAGAGGGGAAACGCCCAGTTGTTAGAACAAGAATGAGATGGGAGGATAATATTAACTATGATTTGAGGAAAATAGATCACACAGGAGATGATTTGAAAATATTAGCTCAGGATAGGGATATATGGAGAGCTTATGTCCGCGCGACCATGGACCTATGGGTTTTATAGTGCCAGTGAGTGAATTAGTTTACTTAGTTAATAAAACCTATAAATATCATGTTATTCAACCTACTCCGTTCACCTGCCGTTCGTCCCTCTTTTGTCCAAAAATTGTCCTATGAATTATATTCTCCTATACTCGTAATATTTTTTCCTCCCTTAAACTAAGAGATCGTGTCTCACGTCCATATAATACAGGATGCAACATAAGTCAGTAAACCAATGCACATGGTTGCAACAAAAAAAGTCACTTGGTTGAAACTGGGGTTTGAATACGGGACCTTCAGAATATAATCTCAAACACTACTGGTTGAGGTAATTTGCTAACTAGGGAACAATTTCGATAGTTGATTTTTTGTACAGATATTGTAAGCTATTTGCATTTCCGGAAAACTGACTTATGCTGCACCCTGTATAACTGGTAGTATAACCGTTTTTATATAGATTAGATTAGATTAGATTAGATTTATTTAGCCTGGTGGAGTTAAGGCCATATGGCCTTCTCTTCCACTCACCAGGACAAACATATATTACATCAGAATATAACAATCTTAATTAACTCTAATATTAATCACTAAGTAAAAAATTTGATCAAAAGATAATATCTAATATACGTATTACGATCTATAATACCAGTTAATATTAGTTAAAATTAAGACTAAAACTAATAATAAAATGTATATAAGCAAGGCATATTAATATTTTATGAAGAAATTAACTAATAATAAATAACACAGGTTGTACTTGCTAATTTCATAGTGTTTTGTAATATGTAATGAATGTTTACCTATAACAAAAGATACATGGTATGAATAAATTAGCATAAAAGAGTAGATTGTAAATGCTAAATTAACCAAAACAGAATTTGTAATCCTACATTAATTTCAAAATTCACTGAAATTACAAAGCTCGCTTATTTATTCTCAAAGTGTGTATCTGATGAATAAAATACAGCACTAATTACAACAATTCTCTTTACTCGCAACAAATATGAGTTCAAATCTACATTTTCAATACGTTAATTTCCATGATCCATTAATAATTAATAAATTAGTGGTATTTCTCAGAATTTCTTTTTATATAGTTTATCTAAACAGCTATTATTTCCCAAAATGCACCTAAAACCTGATCAAAAACATTTTATACCTAATTTAATTTCAACACTATATGCAACAGGTTATTGATATTAGTAGTCATTTTATGAAATGTAATGCTAATTCTGAAGGAATTAAATAATTGTGTCAATCAATACTAATTTTAAATAATATTTTTTGTCCTATATTTGATAGGAAACTATTTTGACTACAACGTGTCAGCAAAAAAACATTCCGTAGTTACAATCCGGTATATCGTCGCAGTCATTTGATGAATTTATACCTAATTGCTGTCATTAGAAAGAGAAGCTCGGAGAATTTACAATAAATCGTTATGTTGACTGAAACAAGAGATGGCAGCACAAGAAGAAAAAAAGCTGTTTCTCACTATTTCACTTGTCGTTAAGGCATTGTTAGAGACAAAGAAGTTGTGTTAAGTGGTATGATTGCCAAATTTTCAAGTGTGTCTGAATAGTTTCCATGCACGTCTTTCATTCCCATTCGTGCCACATGTCCTGCCATCGTATACTGCGATGGGCACGACATGTGGCACAAATGGAGAATGAAAGATATGCATGGAAGCTTCTTGTATGAAAACCAGAGGGTAAACGCCCAGTTAGTATACCAGAATGAGGTGGAAGAATAACATTAACGATGATTTGAGGAAACTAGATTAGACATGGAAAGATTGGAAAACAGCGCAGGATAGGGATGTATGGAGAACTTATGTCCGCGCGGCCATGAACCTACGGGTTCGATAGTGTCATTGAGTTAGTTAGTTAGTTAGTGTGAATTGTGTAACAGTTAGAGGGTTATGGCGAACCCAGAGGAACGGAACTGGTGTGTATTTGAATACTACAGAACACGGAGTGTAATTAGGGTGCAGTGTGTGCTCAAAAGGAATTTTCATCATGAGGCACCTACAGACAAAACGATCCTGAATTGGTATCGGGAATTTGTAGAGCGTCGATGCTTATGTGATAAAAGGAAAAGTCATTTTGGAAACGGCTGTGAGTGCGGAAAGTGTTTGTATGAAGTCCTCGGAAGTGTATACGTAGAATTAGCCAGCGATTAAACACGTCTAAATCCACTATTTCCAAGATTCTGTTCTCGTCGAGTGTCTTTGAAGTCGGTAATTTTTTTTTCTTTGTTTCTTTGTAATGGTACCAGTTTCATATAAATCCAAAAACTGACTGCGACGCTATACCCGTTTGTAACCACGGAATGTTTCTTGCAGACATTGTATATTTCTTAAATAAGTTATGATAATGCACAATTAACAAAACGCACTTTATATTGATCGACCCTGGAAGTTGAGCATAAAATTTGTTTTCCCTATGTACTACATATTTGCATGAAGTATCCACAGACACCCTGCGCCATTACAATCCATTAATGTTCGAACACCACATGACATTGAGCAATGTCATAATCGAATTGGATTACAATGATGGCATCACAGAAGAATTAGCAATGTGTATGTGTTGGTATGTTGAATATAAGTCAGCCATTTCCTTTGAGCAACAATTTCGCTGGCAATGTACAAGTGTTTTTCCTTTCAAATCGAAGACACTGCGAAATTTCTACCATTTATTATCGTTAAGCGCGTGATTCGGAATAGACGATCAGAAACGAGTCTTCAAACAGCAGAAAATGTGCATTCAATTTTCATTTCAACATAGCTGTCAGAAGTCAATTCGTTGTCCTTCAAAATGTGATATGTGTATATATATATATATATATATATATATATATATATATATATATATGTATATATATATATATATGTTATAATTAAATGTTTAACATTGAGCAATGCAAGCTTAATATGCTATAATAAGAAAAATAAATGTCTGGATGGGATTCGAACCCGGAACTCTGAGTCTGTACCTCAGCGTATTATCCATTACACCACCAGGCGAATCCAATTCAAACACTTATTTTTTCTTATATATGTATCACATTCTCCATTATTACTATATGTCGCGAGAACTCGGTCTTTACTGCCATCTAGTAGCTGACTATAACAAGTAAGCAAATTAAAGAGAATATTCTCGGGATTCGAACCCGGATTTCTGGGTTGGTACCCCAGCGTGTTATCCATTACACCACCAGGCGATTCCAATTCAAACACTTATTTTTCTTATATATACATTATATTCTCCATTATTACTAGATGTCGCGAGAACTCGGTCTTCACTGCCACCTAATAGCTGACTATAACAAGTAAGCAAATTAAAGAGAATATTTTTACTTTATAGCAGTGACGCTTTATCGATGTTTTAATTGATTTTTTTACATTGCTTGCATTGCTTAATGTCAAAAAAAATTAATTATAACATATATATATATATATATATATATATATATATATATATATATATATATACACACACATACACACACAGAGAGAGAGAGAGAGGGCGGGGGGAGTGAGGGCAATAGATGCATTATTATACATATTTTTATCACATTATCACTGTATACTTCATATATAAATGAATACCGTTACCGTAGCCTCTCACGTAAAAATCCAAGATATAGTTATGTACGCAACAAAGGAATTAAGTAATACATTACCAGTCGAGGAAGTATTTGAGCTCGAGCTTTAGCGAGGACTAGCAAATAAGTTCTTCTTCTTCTTCTTCCTTCCAAGTATTAGGCCAAGGCCTGTTACGATCCTATAGAAAATTTTCCCTCCAGCGTTTGAGGGAAATTCTCGTATAAGACTTGAAAGCATAATAATAGTCCCTTCGATTGGTTGCTGGCCAAAGGAAGGCAAGACCAGTGATGGGGCTGCCATCTTATAGCCTCTGGCCAGGCTTTTCTGGAGAATAAAAGAAAATAAAGGAAAGAAGAAATGGAAGAAAGGAAAGACTCCCTAGCCCTCGGATGCCCTAATAGCATTGGGGTCGAAAAAACAAGAGTTAACCAAGAGAGGTTAGATAGTAAAGTTAAAAGAGTGCAAAACACAAGTAAGTGGAAGAAATGTTTTGCACAGCTTGGGCACCTTGTGGTCGCCATCCACATATCCCCTAGATGAGGACCCCTGAGAGACTAGTAATGTACTACTTACTTCCCGAGTTGCGTATATAATTTTGTTTACTCTTATACAAATAATTATGTTTCATTTTTATATTTCGTGTGAAATATCTTTGTTTGAAGAGTTCAATTGTTTGATAGCAAGGGAATGTTGATAAAACGACTGCAATTGTTTATTGTTGTCTGAATTAGTGGCACTCATTTTAAAATACAGTTTCAGACGCATGTTAAATACAGATACGGTTAATTGTGATGTAGAGGAAGCGGCGAATGCTCTCCGATACAATAAAATTGTAACTGAAACATGTGGAAGTTCAATAGAAGTTATGAAAAATGAGTTACATAAAGTAGAGAAACATATTGAAATAAATAAGAAAAATACTAATGAAAATCAACCAAATGTTGTGGCTAATGTTTATAATTGTAACAACTGTTCAATCACTATAAATTTGAATTGTCAAAATGAGAAATAAGTGTGATACAAAAATGTATTACTCAATGAAAATTTAAGTAGGTAACATTTTTTACATTATTAAGTAAATTACTTTTCTTCCATAGGGAAGTAAGTTCAGCTATAACATCCCGTTATCAATGGATACCAAGGCCTCTTCGGTTAATTCAACTTACTTCTCTAAGGGTCGGTTTCACCAACAGAGGTAACTGTATTACGCCAGTTTAAGCTATGTATTATACACGGAGAAAACTGGCGTAATACAGTCACCTCTGTTGGTGAAACTGACCCTAAAAACAGAATAATAATGTTGAGTGATTACCGGCCGTGAAAGCCTGCATTCCACAGAACAATAATTAGGTCATTGTTAGTATAGGAGTGAACAAACTATTTTACAATATTTCCACTACAAATGTCATCTCCAACTCATTTCCATAGTTTTATATTCATACCATATCATACACAACACACATTTCCTCACATCTAATCAAATTTTCGTATTTTATTTAAAGTGACACATGTTCATGTAATATTTTTATATTGACCAAGGAAAAGATGGGAACAGCAGCAATTTGGAGCCGGAACAGGCTAGTAAACAAGCCTAAACCGTGATGAAGAAGAAGAAGACTATTTATCTCATATACCGCTACTTTTGCCCCTTGCTGTTGATAAAATTGCCTCTTCCTATTCGTAATGAGAGATATCTCCGCAAATTAACTTATTTGATAAGGATATGGATTCAACAATGTACGATCGATATAGCACAGCAAGAAAAGCCAAAAAAAAATTACAAAAAAAAGTTTAGTTCTGTTGCTCTAAAAAAATTATTAAATGTTGTATAACGAAACTGCATTATTGTTAATAGTTATTTCTCATACAATCATCCCAATCACTCTGTTATTCATTTTTTCCTAGCCCAAAGAGATTTAACAGTAAAGATATGCTATTTATAACTATACAGCCGGCTTAGAAATCGCCCGAAAGTAAGATCGGAATACATAACCTCACATTTGTAAATATTAAACATTATCATTATTTTTAGGTTCTGATGTTGTATTATTCGCTAAATAGTCACTCCAAATTCAACGTGAGGTTGAGTTTTTCATTAGACAAAATCACTCGCGACTTTGTCGCTCCTGATTTTTTCAGAAAAACACAAACTCTTGTTAGATTACTGGTGATAATTATAATTTTTAATTTAATCCAGGCGTCTGGTGCACAACCTAGCTATTACACCATCCTTCCTATGCCCAAGATTTAAAATTTTACAATTAAAGTTTCCAATCCGCAGAGTATCAAACCTGGACCCACCAGTCAATAACCACTCGTGCTAGCACCTGAGTTTGCACGGTGGACTGGGCAATAAAATGGTATTGAAAAAATGGCATTTTTTGTTACTATAAGAGTTCGTGATTATGAACTCGATAAGATATTTTTATTACATATTTACCTATGAAATATTTCCCATTTGCACAATCTCAGGGCATCAAACACATCTACGGTAGCATATTTAAACTAAAGATGTGTATTAATATCTCCCACACTGTGCATCAAATTGTACGAGAACCTATAATTTGTCTTTATAAACATGTTCTGTTCCTTTGAGAATGAAGTTTTAACCGCAGTTCTCTGCGGAGGGCTTTGGTTTCTGTCTACTCTTTGACTGTAGTACAAGCAGTGACTTTTCCTTTATTACTCGCTTCCATATAATTCTCCCTGACCCTTTACCAACAATTTACATGATTGGGAACAACATGGTTCTCTTGAGACCAACATGTGTCATTTAAAGTTCTCTCTTACAGCGAAATTAAATATTACAGACGTAACTTTATTCTAAATAATTAACTAACTTGCCCTATTCTAAAATGTCTTCCTGCTTATAGTTACAACTTAGAACATAGACATTTCAATAGTATAACAGAAAATGGGTCAATGTACAGGTGCATTCATTTTTTGACAGAAGAAAAAAAGGAACAATATATATATATATATATATATATATATATATATAATTAAAATAAATGCTGGGGATTTAAAAGGTAAATTTTTGGGTGAAATTTAAATTTTAATTTATTTCTAATTATTTTTGATGAGGCTATGAAATCTAATTAATAAACTAGGATTAGATGCCCTATTATTTATGAATTATACAAAAAGGAAACCTGAGTTAAGGAAAGAGTGGAGAATGCTGAGTTTGCAGTGAAAGACCTGCTCTTGGGCAGAACGTTACGAATAAATGAATGAATGAAAATATATATATCCATCCATAGTAATTCATCCCGAGGGCAAGTCTTTCATTGCAATCATGGCATTTTCATGCTATGATTTGCAACTTCACTAGGGAAGCATAGGTGTGGTAGCTTCCCGTTGCTTTCCACACCGGTGAAGTACGATGATGACAATGATAAGGATGATGATGATGATGATGATGATGGCCGAATGATTTTCGGGGCCCTAAGCTTCCTGACAATTGTCTTACAGTTACATTGTTCCGCCTAGCAACTGGACACGACTTGCTGGCAAACACCTTTTTCGTCTTGGCGTAATGCAAATACCATCCTGTGTACTATGTAACAACAACATAGATATGGAGCGACATCACATCTGAAGTCACACACAGAAGTAGAACACTACTGGGAGGCTAGGAGGAAGGTATCAAATTTCCACGATAATTGATATTATGTTAACTGTTTATTTACTGTTTGTTATTATGTTATTTTCTTTGTAGTCGATGGTCTTATGGCCACAATACCAGCCATTAGATAAATAAATATATTTTATACAATATCACCACATTGTCATTTCGACATTCTTGTATTCTCTCCTGTCATGGCGTTATTGTAACCAACTTCTGAGATTGGGGAGCCTGGAAGGCGGAGTTACGCTGTCCCGATGATATATGATAGGTAATGATGATGGTAATAATGCGCCAGGAGAGGTCTTAATACTAAACTTAATGAATATGTTAATGATGGCCAGATGATGTTCGGGTACCGTTTGCTCCTTAAAGTTTCCTGACATTTGTCTTATAGGTGAGGAAAAAGCCCGAAAAAAAAAACAATCACCTAGGAAACTTGTCCCGACCGGGGATCGAACCCGGACCCGCTGCATGACAAGGCAGCACGCTACCTCAAGACCACAGTGGTGACTAGGAACATTATATTAACCAAATAATTTGTATAAAAAGGTATAGTGATCCCAGTACAGTCCATACGAAACCTTGGAGTAGTAGGAGGTCAGGATTCCCCTGTTTGTAGACAATCGGCACTTGATGTCAGCCAGGTTATCAGCCCAGCATGACGGTCGCATCTACCTCCAGAACAAGCGTTTGGTACTCATTTCTGTTAGAGGCTGAGTCGACTTCAGAGCCATGGCATAACTAGAAGGTTTGGGTCAGTTTAAAAATCCTGACCCTACCGAAACTCGAACCCTCGATCTTATGGTTTATAGCGTATTGCCTTTACCAACTACGCTATGGCGTGCTCCTAGCGGGTACCCTATAGACTTCATTAATTCAATCAATAATGGGACGATGAAATAAGAAAAGTCAAGATATTAAACTCTGAAAATGATTAGTTTTTTAATAATTGTTCCTTATGAAGTAATCGCATTAAGATAGGTCTAAAAAAAATAGTTTGAGCATGGAGAAGACGAATGGAGAAGACTATATAACAGTAAGCTACATGATTTTTATAGGAAATCAGATATAATAAGAAGAGTTAAAGTCTCATAGACTGCGATGGGCAGGACATGTGGTACAAATGGGGAATCGAAGAGGGGCAAACGCCCAGTTGGTAGACTAAGAATGAGATGGGAGAATAAATATTAACCATGATTTGAGAGAAGTAGATTATACAGGGAATGATTGGAAAATATTAGCTCAGGATATGGGTGTATGGAGAACTTGTGTCCGTGCGGCCATGGCCCTATAGTTTTGATAGTGCCAGTGAGTTAAGAGCTGTAATAAACTCTACTACTCCTGATTGTTTTTCAAGAATGGCTGATAATTTCGTAAGATAGTGTTAGTGTGTTGCTGTAAATAGAGGGCATTTTAAGAAATTAATGTGAGATTGATAGACCAAAGAAGGGAACTGTCAGCCATTGCATGCCGAAACCTGTCTTGAAATTTCTTCCAGAGAAGCGTGGTGATATTCCAAGTCCGCTTCCAAAAATTATCTACCGTTTTAAAGTGCAAGGCACAGAAATCGAAGCCAGAATCCAATAATGGCAGCCAACTGTACGGAGAAGATATATATCCCTGCATGAGTTAAGCACAGAGTGGAGTGAGGTGCGACGAGGTGCGGACGGTGGGTAGTGAGGGTTTTCCAATCTGCCAATACATGAGTTTTATTACTTCCCTATAGTTTAAATGGGACATTTGGCGCTTGATTGTAGTGTCTTGCAGATACATTTTTGGACACGGTCTTGGTACATCACAACGCTTCTCTGGATGAAATTTCAAGGTAGGTTTCGTCATGCAATGGTTGACAGTTCCCTTCTAAGTAAAAATTCTGAGCTTTTATTTTAAGCAATGTAAAACTGTCCGACATACAACCTTGCACTTCGGGTAACCAACCTACTGTATGGTGGAGTCCGGCTTCCACAAGCTTCGGAACGTCCCTTAACGGAATTCGATGTGGCTCGTATTTCAATACTTTGATTACAGTATATTTGTCGCTTAAGATAATTATAAACTGTTAAAATTATTTTATTTCAGGATATTTAATTTAAGCAGCGAAATCACGAAAACACAAATTTTAAAAACTGTTATTATTAAATTTAATATTTCATGTAACTTTTTTATTTTGCGAAACAGTAGTTTAAAATTAAAGTATTAATTTTAATTGAAAAGATTTAAAGAGAATTTAGTTTCAAGTGGAATGTTTCGTTGTAATTTATGGATCTTTTTTACAAACTATAAAATAAAACAAGATAATTATTCTCTAATCAAGAGTTGCAAAAATTATAACGTAACGTCATGTACGAAGGGTTTTTTGAAAAGGGGAGAAAAAAAGTATACTCTATTTTTAAATAACGTTTTTAATCTCCACCTATTATGGCGAAAATCATTTCAATTTATATATCTAACTTTTTATAACGCAGAATGTTCTGAAACAAATATATGGGGTAGTATTGACAATATGAGATAAAAAAAGTATGTGTAACCAATGGTTCCTAAACTTAGTCAGTATCAACAAAAACACCAATAGCCCGATTCGATCCTCGGCTTCCATAAGAACACGAAGCAGGACTTAATATTGCCTGAATAATTAAAATTAAATTTAATAAATGATACTGTATTTTAAAATTCTTTTTTATCGGTCCTCAGTCGGGACAGTTTTTCTGGATAAGGTTTTTATCGGGGTTTTTCCTCACCTGTAAGACAAATGTCAGGAAAACTTTAAGGCCCAAACGGTCCCCAAAATCATATGGCTATCGCAATCATCATCTTCATTCATATTCATCTTAGATTAAGCTTAGGATTAGGGGTTTTCCTGGCGCACCATGATCATCATCCATCATATCATCGGGGCAACATAACCCCGCCTTCCAGGCGCACCAACCTCAGAAGTGGGTTACAAGTACGCCATGCCAGGAGAGAACACTAGGAATGTCGAAAGACAACCTGGGGCATTTGAAAAAAAAAATTAACTTTAAATAAAAATCCAAATATTTCATTATTAGTAAATTGTCAAATAAAAAATGTATCATAATCCATCCATCCATAGTAATTCTGCCCGAAGGCAGGTCCTTCACTGCAATCATACCATTTCCATGCTATGCTTGCAGCTTTACTAGGAAATTGTGTAGGTGTGGTAGATTCCCGCTGCTTTCCACACCGGTGAAGGATGATGATGATGATGATGATAATGATAAGGATGATGATGATAAAGATGATGGCCATATGATTTCGGGGACCGTTTGGGCCTTAAAGTTTTCCTGACATTTGTCTTACAGGTGAGGAAAAACCCCGATAAAAACCTCACCCAGAAAAACTCCCCGACCGGGGATCGAACCCGGGCCCGCTGCGTGACAAGGCAGCACGTTACCTCGAAACCACAGCGGTGGATTGTATCATAATAATAAAAGTGTTTTACAAGATAAAGATCGTTGTAATAATGCTTTTAAAATTTGTTTTAATTCATTGTTGTCTGAATTCTAAATATTTGTATTAAATTTAAAAAAATATTTTTATACTCTTATAAATCAAAGGGTAGATTCTTTTTTTTATTTAAGAATAATTCTCCCATTTTTGGTAAAAATACCTATATGTTCTGTTCATCTCTGACTCCCTACGGCTTAAACTGAATTGTAATTGGAATTAAAAGCATTTACCTTTCTGTATGACCAATCGGATTTAACCTTATAAAAACTAAAACTCACTGGCACTATCGAACCCGTAGGTTCATGACCGCGCAGACATAAGCTCTCCATACATCCCTATCCCGAGCTAATGTTTTCCAATCATCCCCTGTATAATCTACATCCCTCAAATCATCGTTAATGTTATTCTCCCATTTCCTTCTTTGTCTACCAACTGGGTTTTTTCCCTATGGTTTTCCTAAAAGAAGCTTTCATGAACTTCTTTCATTCCCCATTTGTCCAACTTGTCCTGCCCATCGCAGTCTACGAGACTTACTGTTATTATATCTGATTTCCTATAAAGCCCACGTAGCTAACCGTTATCAAGTCTTCAATATTCACCTGTTTATTCATCTCTCTTTCGTCCAAAAATTTTCCTAAGAACTTTATTCTCAAGTACTCCTTCTTTCCTCCTTCAAACTAAGAATTCATTTTTCGCATACATGTAATTAGACTGGGAGAATAACAGGTTATATATTTCAGTTTAACGTTGTTTTGAAAGGAGTTGGGACGACAAGAGTCCCTGTAATGCATAATAGCATTAATTTCCAGAATTGAGCCTATGTTTCATTTCTTTGCGCATATAATTCCTATTTGCATGTATTATTCCTAGGTATTTGAATTCAGCCACTTCTTCAAAATTTCCTTCATTTGTATCATTGGCTGTCAATTTCCATTATATAATGTAGTTCTATGTAATAAGTCTATGTGTTGCACAAATAGTAGCAAACGTCTATATATCCATCCATCTATCTATAGTAATTCTGCCCCGGGGGCAGATCCTTCACTGCAATCATAGCATTTCCATGCTATGCTTTGCAGCTTTACTAGGGAATTGTAGATGTGGTAGCTTCCCGTTGCTTTCCACACCGGTGAAGGATGATGATGATAATTAAAAGGATGATGATGATGATGGCCATATGATTTCGGGGACCGTTTGCGCCTTAAAGTTTTCCTGACATTTGTCTTACAGGTGAGGAAAACTCCTATAAAAACCTCACCCAGAAAAACTGTCCCAACCGGGGATCGAACCCGGGCCCGCTGTGTGACAAGGCAGCATGCTACTTCGAGACCACAGCGGTGGACTCGTGCATATACAGTTATATATATATTATATATATATATATATATATATATATATATATAATGTTTCCTCGTTTGTTTCTTGTCGAAGTGCTGGGAGTATAATATATGCCGCTACTCGAAACATACCAAGTTTAAAAACCATGGTTAATAAAACTTTTGTATTCCGTTTTGTTCAAAATGCGTCCTCTACATATATTGGAACCTACTTTTCAGAACACCTTCTATAAATCGCAACTAACATCTGACTTAATTAGTGTGACATCAGAGAGTAGATCAAACCTCTCACTGGAAGGTTTATATTTTCTCCTGGATGAATTGTGCTGTTTAAAAAGTAGTTATGGCTTGCCGTACATTTACATAATTGAAACCTAAAGAATTACTAACATGTCCCGCGCCGTAGCCGAGCGGTTAAGGTAGGAAGCCTTGGCGCAGAGCTACGGGACTTGTGCTGGTTCGAGTCTTCATGGGGGAAGAAATTTTCTCATGGTATCTCAGCCAGTATGGGACCGGTGCCCACCCAGCATCGTGAGGCAATTGGGTAGCTACAATAAGTAGCGGCTCCAGGTTGAGGAACCAGCTATAACGGCTGGAGGACTCGACATGCTAAACACATGTCACCCCTACGCTGGCTGTTGATCATCTACCTCTGTGATTGACACATGTGGATGTGAAGGGCCAGCAGCCGGCTGGTAAAAGGGCAACCGCTGAAAAGTGGAAAGACCCTCAATCGGAAGAATTACTAACAACGGAACTGTCAACGATTGCATGTAGAAACCTGCCTTGAAATTTCTCCCAGAGTAGAATTGTGATGTACCAAGGGCGTGTACAGAAAACTATCTGCCGTTTTCAACTGCAAGGCCATAAAATTCAGCGCCAAATCCCTAATTTAAAATACAGAAATGTAATACAACTCTTGAGTTGATGGATTGGGCAACCCTCACTACCTGCCGTCCACGGCGCGTCCCGCTTCACTCCAGTCCGCTCTCATCAAGCAGGGACATCCATCTGCTTCGCACAATGGGTTACCATTGTTGAATTCTGGCTTTGATATCTCCCCAAAATGTATGTGCTTTTAAGTATTCGCCCCAAACCTGCCAGAGTCATTGTTACTTAATTTGGCAAAACATATCACAATGAGTTAAAATTCACAGCGAAAACTTTACAACCTGTGACGCGACTTTTTTAATTCCTTCATAAACTCCTGTCAAATTGTATTCTTAGGGTTTTCATGTTTTCAAATTATTTCCCTCCATTTACAATGATTTTGCATGTTTTGTAATGATTATTTGAATACATTTATTCATTATGTTGAACTACATGAAGACGTGGCAGCCATATTGATTTTAACGAAACTTCTGTGTTCCAGTGCAGCCAACATACAGTCTGTACTAATTAACTTGCAGTAATTAAGTGCATTATTTCACAAGTTAGAATACTTAAATTGAGTTATGTTAGCTTTTATTATGGTCTTTCGCTGGTTAGAGTACTTAAATTGCGTTAGGTTAGCTTTTACGTTCGTTGACAACGCGAGTTCAAATATCGTGTATGGTGTATTATTGGAACTTAAATGTTGTAGAGTATTTAGAGATTTGCTATATATGTGGCTTCTGCAGGACTTAGCAATATATTAACTTAAAGTTTACACAAAATCCTTGGTTAATCGAGAATATTACAGCTGTGATCTCGAGGTAGCGTGCTGCCTTGTCACGCAGCGGGCCCGGGTTCGATCCCCGGTCGGGGCAGTTTTTCTGGGTGAGGTTTTTATCGGGGTTTTTCCTCACCTGTAAGACAAATGTCAGGAAAACTTTAAGGCCCAAACGGTCCCCGAAATCATATGGCCATCATCATCATTATCATCCCTATCATCATCATCATCCTTCACCGGTGTGGAAAGCAACGGGAAGCTACCACACCTACAATTCCCTAGTAAAGCTGCAAGCATAGCATGAAAATGCTATGATTGCAGTGAAGGACCTGCCTTCGGGCAGAATTACTATGGATGGATAACACACTATTAAAATTTATTCATATTAGACCTACTAACGAATATAGTGCTATGGTCTATTTACCCTTAAATTGTCTATGCAATATTTTCTCGTGCCAGTTATTTAAATGTTCCGGACCGGAAGGAAAATAAATTAATGTTAAACCGTGTTATTATTATACATTATTGCGAAATTTGACATAAATTTAAGTAATTTTACTAGTTTGTTTTTCTATTGATCTAAAAACTATATTAAATAAATAAAACCAATGTATCCAATAGGATAATTTTTAATTTAAGGGTTAATGAAATCTGTTCTTTGTAAATTCTTATACATTATCTTCTAGATAATCAAGACATAATCTTTACGATGATAAGATTTTAAAATGATGGATTGTAATGATTTTAACGAACGATTTAAAAGAACTCATAACTATAAATTAAGCCTTAAAGTAGAGGTTACGCGATATGTTTTTCAAGCGATGAAAAATGTTGAAATTGCAGAGGTGTGGCTTCATTTGATGAAGGAAATATTTATCACCTTGTCCCACTTAAACAATCTAATCGAATCTCTATTCCAGATAATATAGGCATTTTTATCATAATCGCAGGATTTAATTTGTAAATCCAACCTTTAACATTCAAGGTTCAATGTCATAACTATCGTAATCTTTGTATATATTTTCAGTTATTTAATCGTTTATAATTTCCTGACTTATATTTTCAAGATCTCTGAGAAATGGGCTATTATCATTAGCGCTGTATCCGGACGTGGCCCTGTCCTAACCTAACCAATGCCTGAAATGTTCTCTATTCCAAGCTGCCCTACAATACTTGCGTTCCGTCTTCCTCGGGGAGTTCTTTACTCCATATATTCACATAAATTTGGATTTGCCATGTTCTCCTCTTTAACCAATAGGCTATATACAGTTTATTTATGTGTACATTCTCTGATAATAATCACTAGCAGTCCACCGCTGTGGTCTCGAGGTAGCGTGATGCCTTGTCACGCAGCGGGTCCGGGTTCGATTCCCGGTCGGGACAGGCTCCTGGGTGAGGTTTTTTCGGGGTTTTTCCCCACCTGTAAGACAAATGTCAGAAAGCTTCGGGGCCAACGGTCCCCGAAAATCATCCGGCCATCATCACCATACTTATCATTATCATCATCATCCCTCACCGATGTGGAAAGCAACGGGAAGCTACCACACCTATAATTCCTTAGTAAAGCTGCAAAGCATAGCATGAAAATGCTATGATTGCAGTGAAAGACCTGCCCTCATGCAGAATTACTATAGAATACAATCATTAGCATTAAATTAATGTGGTACCTATATCAACCCGCTTATTCTAGGTAAAATAACTCTGTGATTTATAAAAAACATTCGGATCAGACTCATAAAAGAACCACAAGCCTCAATAAGAAGATTTCTGTGCAAAATTTAAATGACCTTCATCCATTCCAAATAATATCTTAGCTGCCTACTAGATCTCTCATTGATGTGATGCATTAACTACATGACAGTCATTGAAATCTGTAGGTAAATACGAGTAACTAAATTAGCTTGGTTACGAAACTCCCGGTAGGGAGCACCCGTACCCCACACAGGACATATGAGGTATGTACTAATTGAATGTTTAATGACTATATTTGTTTCAATGAACTTCCAAAAAAATCACATTTGTAACTAAACTTTTGCCACTAGAATTTTTGTTCAGATAATTAAAAATAACTTTTTTTTTCCTACGTTACTGCTACAATTCGCTTCAATTTTCCGTATTTATTTATCTAGGTCATTTTCGATCTGCTTCACTATTGTGGCAAAACAAGAAACCATCTTTGTCTAAGTGTGTACGTTTACAGTTCGAAAGCAAGAAAATATTGAACTTCCCAACAACAACAATTGAGTGACGGTGACCTGGCACCGTCCTAGGCTCTGCATACTGATGCACACGGTGCGTCTTGGCAGTTAATTCCGTAGTGGCAATCGTTTTAGGATTGTGGTTCGTTTAATCCTAGCCATTGTGACAAGATGGTTTCTTTTAGTCTACGTATCTGGATGATAGATTGTGAATATGTCCACACAGTATATAGATATCTTGTCGCACTGGGTAGTGCAACTTGATATCACATTCTATGCGAGCAACTCGCACAATCTATTTAGTTTTTAGTTCACTTTAACTTTAACCTACATTACATAGGTTAAAGATCCTGTGCAGGAAAAGGAATCTCTCCATAGGAGAGGGTAGTTCAGCCAATATTGGCTGAAGACCCTGGAGATACTCCTCAACCTGCTGCCCTAGTTGTAATTTAGGCAATTGCTGGCCCTGGCCTTGAACATTGCTGTTCACCTTTTGGTTTAGTGAAGAGGTGCCCTTCTTTAGGGATTGAGAAAAGGAAACATTAGGTTGGACTTTCACCGAAGTGAAAGTCCTAGGTTGAGATATAGGTTGTTTGGGTTGAGCTGCCCTATTATAACTCACAAGCGCCGCCTGGAAAACAGGGCAGCCACGATAGGATGCTGGGTGTCCGTTAGCCCCGCAATTTGCGCACTTAAGCAAATTAGCATTTCTCTGTGCAGAGGCCTTAATTGGACTTGAACTTCCCTTGCATGAAGGTTATTCATATGTTCCTGCGCTAGGAAGACAATTGTCAATTTGTCATCATCAAGTTTACTGACTTAAATTCCACTTTGTGTTCATGGGATACTGCATGCTATCGGTGCTTTAAAAAACACTTTCAGATAGAACGCGAAAACATGCATACTCCCATTGATAAAGCTATAAAAAATGAATAACTGATTTTTATCTTTAATGACTCAAATTATTATCTTAACAAATTAGTTTTTTACTAGTGTAATTATTAGGAAATACGTTATCTACGTCTGACGCTTGTAATTACATGTAGGTGTGTATTTAGTCAATAAACACGTATTAACAATTCCTAATTACCAATTAGAGTTGCTGTCAGATCATCTTTTGGCCGTTAGAGCGGATGTATAAAACACCGAGCGAAAAAAAGGCTTGAAAACAAGCACATCACCACAAGATACTCTACAGAAATTATCCAACTTCTTTATCATAAATAATGTCACGAGTGGTTTCCAATTTATCTAGAGGATTTGTAAATCAAGAGTGGTATTTGTTAGGACTCTTTAACGAATAAAATTAAGCTGTATACTCACAAATCATTATTTAAATATAGTTATTTTAAAGGTCCCGCGCCGTAGCCGAGCGGTTAAGTTAGGAAGCCTTGGCGCAGAGCTACGGGACTTGCGCTGGTTCGAGTCTCCATGGGGGAAGAAATTTTCTCATGGTATTTTAGCCAGTATGGGACCGGTGACCACCCAGCATCGTGAGGCAATTGGGTAGCTACAATAAGTAGCGGCTCCAGGTTGAGGAACCAGCTATAACGGCTGGGGGACTCGACACGCTAACCACATGTCACCCCTACACTGGCTGTTAATCATCTACCTCTGTGATTGACACATGTGGATGTGAAGGGCCAGCAGCCGGCTGGTAAAAGGGCAACCGCTGAAAAGTGGAAAGACCCTCAATATTTTAAAGTAGCTATATGTTTAATGTAAACGGCGATGTTTGAAAACAAATGACAAATTTTGATTATGTTTCATTTGTGCATCCACTGCAACTAGATCATAAGAAGTGTTGCGGATATTAGGGGCGAACTATCACAGAGAACTACTATAGTTAAAATACGAGTAAGCAAGTCGAGTTCGCCCTTAATATCCGCAACGCCCCTCATATTATTTATTGCCAAATAGGATCGCAATATTGTAAGAATGTACTCTAGTGGAGAAAAAATTAAACACATCAAACTGTATGTTATAACCAACATTATAGGTCATCATCATCGTTTAAAAGGTATGGGTCTGGTAGCCCATTCCGCTCCCCGATGCAAAATATGCTACTGGTCGTCTTTCCAACGTCGTTTTGCTCTTCATACATTTCTTCGGTCTTGAAACATTATAGGTTATTAATTATTTTTTTACGAAACAACTCATTAAAATCATTATTAAAAAACACTGTTATTGAACACAATTATCAAATGTGTAGTTCGAAGGAATCTGTTCATTAGTTGCTATATTCAACGTAATTGTTGGATAGTCAGTCACTGCAAAATAATGCTCTGACCTGTTCAGAATATTAAAAAGGAGGAGCTTTCTCTATTTTGGTAAACAGAATTCGTTAAATATCGAGGTGAAACACGACTGCCATTGGTAGCAAAACAAAATTCTTTAAAACGTGATTGGTCATTGATTGCCATTTGGGGAATGAGTTGAGTACCCTATGAAAAGTTTCTAACATTGTTAAATTTTAAGTTGAAGACATTTGTGACAATTCTGTACAACTTAATGTGATTATAGCTAAATAGCTTGTGAGCTGTAGTATCGCAAGTTCCGTAACACTTTTTTTTTTAAATATACTGCTAGGTTACTGTATTTTCACATTTTAATTTGTTAAACTAGATTTTTTAATAATAAATCTCGTAATATATATATATATATATATATATATATATATATATATATATATATATTAGCTAATGCCCGGCGTGCGCTGCTACTCCTAAATAAATGTTAATGTGTTTTTACCACCAGCCTTGAACTGCTATGCTTGCCCGGGAATCTGCTTATCCCGATCTTCTTGGCATCAATGAAAGACAAAAATGGTTATTGTGAGTTATCCGTAGAAGATAAACATATGCTGTCGCGGACTTTTTTGTAGATTTTTTTGAGATATTCAATTCTGCATACATTAATTTGGTGTATTTGTTATGGTTTAGGCAGCGTAAGCCATTTAAGCGTCAAAATAGAGACTTTATTTCACGTTTTTCACTACAAAGGGCGATTTTTAGGCGTGAAGGGGTTGAATATCACAACTCTCGTATAGCCTAAGTTCATCTCGAGAATCTCCTGAACATTTTGCAAAAAAACCCCATCGCAATCGGATCAACGGTCTTTCCGCGCATAAAGTACGAACAAACAAACAAACATTCATTTTTATATATTAGATAGAGAGAGTGAAAGAGAGAAACATTATTATTATTATTATTATTATTATTATTATTATTATTATTATTATTATTATTTTCATTATTATTATTATTGTTGTTGTTATTATCGTATCATTATTGTTGTTACCCTATAAAATGTTGTTTGAACATGAAATTTACATTGCTACATTTATTGTATCTTTAACTGATTATAATTAGTATAGTGTATATCTATATTTGTCAAATATTTATTTGTATTTGAGCTGGTTGAGTGGAAGAGAGGGCCTTATGGCTTTAACTCTGCCAGAATAAATAAAGTATTATTATTATTATTATTATTATTACTATTATTATTATTATTATTATTATTATTATTATTATTATTATTATTATTATTATTATTATTATTATTATTATTATTATTATTATTATTATTATTATTATTATTATTATTATTATTATTATTATTATTATTATTATTATTGATTACGATAGATGTTATAGAAACTATAAAACATTGTGTAGCAACGGTCGCCATTAAGACTTTGATTTCGCAATTGCATGTTAAAATTTAGGATCCATGTTTGAAATTTGTTTTTCTTAACTTCTCGAGCACTACCTTCTCTAAAAATGTTGGGACTTTTTCTCAAAACATATTGTACAACCTACATGAAGTAGTTATAATTATATTTGTAGTATTTTTTCGAACTAGTGATCCGTAAAAACGTTTTTAATTTACCTTGAACCTAAATAAAAGTAAACATTAAAATTTGGTATACTAATATACAGAGTGTCCACAAAGTCCGGCTGTCAATACAATGTAACTTAGCTCGTAAACTATTTGAGATAAAGACATGCAGTTTCTTGCAACGTATTCTACATCTCTCAAAGTTTTGTTTACATTTGTTGCAGATTGTGATTTAAACGATAATGATGACATCACAGAAAAAGGCCCAATGTGTATGGTATGTGCTGAGTCTGGTAAATCACCAGTAACTAATCAGCAAAAATTCCGCTGGCAATATGGAAGAGATCCAACATGCAAACCATCCATAATTAGATGGGCCGAGAAATTTCTAACTACTGACAGTGCAATAGACTTGCACTCCGACAAATTAGCTGATTCCATGCTGAACGAAATTGATAAATGCAATGAGTACCTGCAGAGGGTGAAGCGACTTTATTTGTGTTTGAACATGTTAACCACCATAATGTTCGGCTATGGAGGTACTGGTGATTTACCAGTCTCAGCATATCACCATATACATTGGGCCTTTTCCAGTGGCGTCGTCATTGTTGTTTAAATCTTCTGCAAAACATGTAAACAAAACTTTGAGAGATGTAGAATACGTTGCAAAAAAACGCATGTCTCTATCTCAAATAGTTTACGAGCTAAGTTACATTGTTTTGGCAGCAGAACTTTGTAGACATCCTGTATAAATTGTAAGGTTGGTTATAATTGAAACGCTTACATGGTAAACATTTAATTGTGTTTACTATAATTAGGGATACATACAATAAATCAATACTTCTGAAACCCATTGTAAATCGCCGTTAAAAATTATATAGTAAAATATTAAAATAAGTGCGTGATGTATCAGTTGCCCTCAACTAAAATGAATTTCTAAAAACTTTGTCCGATTGAGGGTCTTTCCACTTTTTCAGCGGTTGCCCTTTTACCAGCCGGCTGCTGGCCCTTCACATCCACATGTGTCAATCACAGAGGTAGATGATCAACAGCCAGTGTAGGGGTGACATGTGGTTAGCGTGTCGAGTCCCCCAGCCGTTATAGCTGGTTCCTCAACCTGGAGCCGCTACTTATTGTAGCTACCCAATTGCCTCACGATGCTGGGTCGGCACCGGTCCCATACTGGCCGAAATACCATGAGAAAATTTCTTCCCCCATGGAGACTCGAACCAGCGCAAGTCCCGTAGCTCTGCGCCAAGGCTTCCTACCTTAACCGCTCGGCTACGGTGCGGGACTAAAAACTTTGTCAAGTAATTAAAACCATGTAAATTTTAGTTGAGTTCCATTTTATTTAAGCGCTATTAAAACCATGTACTGTACATGATTATAACTATTTGATGAAGTTTTTAAACATAAATCTATTTTAGTTGAGGACGACTGACATATCAGGTGTCACATATCATAATTCTATTCTATTCTATTCTGTTCTACCCTGAGGCAGGTCTTTCACTGCAATCATTGCATTTGAATGCTATGTTTTGCAGCTTTACTAGGGAATTATAGGTGTGGTTGCTTCCCGTTGCTTTTCACACCGTGGGATGATGAGGATGGTGATGATGATGATGATGATGATGATGATGATGATGATGATGATGGTGGTGGTGGTGGTGGTGGTGGTGGTGGTGGTGGTGGTGGTGGTGGTGGTGGTGGTGATGCCCAGATAATGTTCGGGACCTTTTGGGCTTCGAAACTTCCTGGCATTTGTCTTACAGGTGAGGAAAATCCCGAAAAAACCTCACTCAGAAAGCTTGTCCTGACCGGGAATCGAACCGGGCCCGCTTTGTGACAAGGCAGCACGCTATCTCGAGACCACAGCGGTGAACTCATATTTTAATATTTTACATAAAATAATATTTTAAGAATTTTTGCAGTCAGATAGTAATGGAATGTTCCGTAATTAACTGATTGGGCCATAACTAGTAAAGTTCCCTGTATTTTTAATTCCCAATACAGGTTTATTTATTGTGTAAAATTGGTAACCCTGGATTCACTTAGGTTGAAGTAGGCTACAAACTAGTCAATCTGCATGGGTATTGAGGACCATAGGTTAGAATATAATGACATAAGAGGCGAGAATAATATCCCCCCTGCGGTTTAGAAGTTGTCAGAACACTGGTTTAGTATTGTGGTGTGTTACTGCGGTGTGGGTATGTATGCAGGAAAACGACAATTACAACACATTTGTCCGTCTACTACTTGTGGTTTTGTTTCAAATCCTAGTTAATTCGCTTTTAACTTTTCGCATACAAAGGCTAATACACGTGTATCTCAATCAGGCTATATATAATTTGAACATTTCGGACTTTTTTATATTATTTATCTACAAAGTGTTCGGGTGAGCTTGCTTAAAACTTGTGAAGTGTGACAGGTGGTAGATATCAAATGGAACAACCTTTTGATTATAACTCCATATCTGGCTGCTCTACAGACAAGGCAAGGGACACACACTCAAACTCAAGATAGATATTTAAAATCTTCTATTCTACTGAGAATCAAAATGAGAACAGCCTAAGTACAAAGTAGGGTCTTTACTGACTACGCTAGGATAACTGACCATTTCATAATTAATTCAATTTAATATCAGTTCCTTCTTCTAAAATGCATTACAAATCACAATTGAGATTATGTAGAATTGTTTTTAAATATTGAGATAATTACCTGATATATCAGTCGTTCTCAATTAAAACCTGATACATCAGGTAATTATTTTAATTTGTTTTTAAAAAGTTCCTACTTCTTCGTCTATATCTTAGTTTAGCTTCTCATCTTATAGATAATTTTACAAGCCCCATGCCACCATAATTAAATGAAAAGTTTAACTAAATCGAAACAATAAATATGCTCCTTAAGAATAATAAATCCGTCCACCGCTGTGGTCTCGAGGTAGCGTGTTGCCTTGTCACACAGCGGGTCCGGGTTCGATCCCCGGTCGGGACAGTTTTTCTGGGTGAGGTTTTTGTCAGGGTTTTTCCTCACCTGTAAGACAAATGTCAGGAAAACTTTAAGGCCAAAACGGTCCCCGAAATCATATGGCCATCATCATCCTTATCATTATCATCATCCTTCACCGGTGTGGAAAGCAAAGGGAAGCTACCATACCTACAATTCCGTAGTAAAGCTGCAAACATAGCATGAAAATGCTATAACTGCACTGAAGGATCTGCCTTCGGGCAGAATTACTATGGATGGAATGTCATTACCGCCTCTGGCCTTGAAAGTGTCTAGAGCCTCAATACATAGGAATATAGACAAAAATAAACATACACAGCATCGGCCGCGGCGGAGTAGTGGTTACGTTCCTTGCCTTTGGTCCCAAGGGTCACGGGTTCAAACCCGGCCGGGGTCGATGGATTTTTTAGGACGGAAAAATCCAAGGAGTGAGTCCTCCGGGAGGGACTTTAAGCCGTGGGTCCCGAGTCTGAAGATTTTCAGGCTCGTAAAAAATCCTTAAGCCTGAATGAAAAGGCCTCTAAGCAAAAGTTACCGAATTTTCCCGTCCTAGTACTACCTTGGTTTCCTAGATGTCAGTATGAGGCGGAACGCTGACCACGTACCACTCAAAATGGCATCTATACGAAAACAAGTGTAACTAAATTAGTATGGTTCAATTCTTCCCTGTAGGGGGACAGCACCTAGGCCCTAAATCTCTGTAAAGGGAAAACATAGGCTTACAATACAATACAAATACATAGCCTATAGGTTTACATACAAAGATATGATTTTATTTAATTAAAATTGATTTTATTAATATTTTTAATTGATTATTATGTTAAATATATTCTTTATATTTATTAAAGATAGAATAACAGACACAGCTGTTTTTAAGTGCTATATACGATAATAGCCACTTATTTTAATGTTTGTTTTAATTTTGTACCTTGTGTACTTCGAAAAGTTGTAAGTAAAACTACTTTTTATTCTATTTATTTTTAAGAAATTTCTTATTTCACAATGAAATATCTTTATATCGGAATCACAGTTGCAAAATAATATTAATATATTCCGGGCTATGTGACCTTGGTCCATGACTGATGTTTCTTCCAGACGGTTTTACCTCGACAGCAGAGGGCATCTTCAGTGGAGTGTACTCCGACCAGACAAAACTACCTGGAAGTACTCTCCACTGAAGATGCCCTCTGCAGTCGAGGTACAAACATCTGGAAGAAACATAAGTCATGGACCAAGGTCACATAGCACGAAATCTCTTAATATTATGATTACCGGCCGTGAAAGGCTGCATTCAACAGTTGCAAAATATTTATTTAACGCCTAATAATAATAATAATAATAATAATAATATTATTATTATTATTATTATTATTATTATTATTATTATTATTATTATTATTATTATTATTATTATTATTATTATTATTATTATTATTATTATTATTATTATTATTATTATTATTATTATTATTATTATTATTATTATTATTATTATTATTATTATTATTATTATTATTATTATTATTATTATTATTATTATTATAGTCCACAGTTATAGCCTCGGGGTAAAGTAGTCTCGTGGGCCGGTATTAGTTTCCTGGGTAAAGATTTTACGGGATTTTTTCTCGCTTGTTAGATAAATATTGGGAAGCTTTAAGTCCCAAATGGTCCCCGAAAATTATCCCATCATCATACTTAGCTTCCATTTCATATTAGCCATGTTTAGTATGATCCCTGAGTGAATAGAGTGTTAAATTTTCATGTTGTCTTCGAGGTGGCTCTGTTAACGAGCTAATAACTCATCCAGAAATGTTATCCATGTCCTTGTTCAGAAAAAACATATTGTGTAGTTCATAGTTGCAGATTCTCGCCCGACAGGTCGAGTCCCTAAAAGTGCCGGATGGAGTGGGGCATGTAAAAGCCCCTATACAAGGAGAAGTTAAACTTACGTAAAGACAGATAATAATAATAATAATAATAATAATAATAATAATAATAATAATAAGTTGTTCGATAGTAAAGTAATATCTAAAAACAAAAGACTTGCGTAAGATAACAATAAAACTAACTTGCCTTGAAGGTTGCTTATCTTTTTCATAAAGTCTACCTTTTAGTCATTCATACAGTGTGAAAATGTAAGTCGAGTGTGCATAAATTCACAAATTATACTCTCTGAGTCTTATAATGAAAAATGTGTAAAATTCCATCAGAGTTCAAAAAGTGTAGTGTGAAAAATTAAATGAAGTAGTATTTATGTGAAAATGTTTAGGCTTACGTAACGTGGAAGCTCGTACTTAATACGATACAAATAACGTTGAGGGCCATTTCTACCTTTCACATTATTAAAATACGACAGACAACGAAAACGTTCAAATCCGAGCTAGCAAAAAGGTATTTTATATAAGTTATTAATAACCAGGACAGTGGTCAAAGTTGGTTTGAGCCGGGATTCAAACAGCCAAATACTGTCAAAGCGGGTCAAAATAGCAATATTAAGTTAAATAGCTTAGGCTACAAGTTATTACTCAAGATTTTTATAAATTTAAACTTACAACATATTTTCAACTTTATTATACTGTAGATTGAGTACTCGCTAAGGTAAATTTTATCCCATGTGTATTTTTTATGAGGTTCATTGTAGATACAGGAATTTTACTCTAGTTGTATATCATGAGGAAGTTCCTACATATGTACGTATACTCAAAAAAAATGCAAACTCCTTTTACACATGAGTTTCCACCTCAGTTTACGGTACTTCAACACTCCATTGACTGAATTCACTTGTAGAACTTTTCAGTGTTGTCATATTGATTGTCAGCGAATACTGAAAATGAGTGGATTCAGATTATTGGTAGGCTTATAACACATATGTTTTGGAGATAATATTGAAGGTTTAAAAGAATCATTAGTTATTACACAATCACGTCCATAAAGTATCTAACGTTTTGTGTTTTGACCACGTTTAGCAGTCAGAATTAATTTTAACCATAACGGTTAAAACCGTGGGGGAAAACTTCGTTAAAGCTCCTAACAGACAAAACTTGCCAAGCCTGCAAAACAATATACATACACATTTACACTTAACAGAACAGTAATACAAGATGACTAGCTTAAAAGTATAGCATTAGCAATTAACAATTTTTCAAATGTTAAAGCTCGGTACAGTTATGACACAAGAATTTATTGACTATGAGAAACTGTCTTCTGGAAGAAAAGAATTAGATCGATATTTCATTGAAAAAATAAGAATTATATGTTAACGTTAATGTTTTTTTTTAGATTTATTACAGTAAAATTATAATAATTATATTTAAAAAATCATTCTCTTATCTAATGACCTGGCTGAGATATAAAGTTTGAGTCTCAAATTAGAAACAATTCGTACTCAATCCCAAGACCAACAATATTCCTGATAGAATTTGTGTTGTTAATTTTCATCATTCGCCAAAGTGAATTATGGATTGGATTTTCTTAACATAACTCATTTCTTCATAAATCACCACTTCATAATCCATTAAAATTTGATCAGAAAATTCTTCAGAAAAATTACTCAAATTTCTCAAAGTAAGTATCTGATTATCTTGGGTCATTTCATCATAAATAATAATTTAATAATGAATTAAAATAAAATCATAAAAATCTGCAGAAAACATTTAAATTGGAAACATCTCCTATTTATATACGAGATTTTTTTTTAGTTTCCTGTAACGTCAATACTTTCTATATTATTAGGACTGATATCATATGAATTATTATTATAAATAATATATTAAATCAGAAACTACTGTAATTATACACAATGATAAAAAACGTGTAGTAATAAATAGATACATGAATATAATAAAAAATATTATATACTATGTTAAATATTAGATATAAAGGAACTGCAATATAGTAATATCAGTTAACATACTCCAAATGTATTATTTTATAAAACATAAATAACAACCTATGATATACGAAAATTCCTAATGGTTTCGTCTAAGATGTTAAAGAATTTCAAAATAAAAATAAAAATATATTTCGTCATTATAATATTTTAATAATAACATGTAATTAAACGATCCTTTTATCTCTAAGATAAGTTTTCCTCATTACATTCTTTAATACCAGAACTATCTGATTACGAAGAACTGATAAAGCTTGCTTTTGGATATAATTTACGTTTCATTAGTTATTTCCATACTAGTATGTTAACACTTGGTGGCCAATGCTGATCGTATAATTTTATTATAAGGAAGCTGTCCTCAATAAAGGTGAAGATAAAATGGAATCTAAAACACAAAATGAATTAGAAATGGACTGTAATCGTAAAGATTCTAGTAACATTCAGAAGTCAGAAGAAGGAAATAGCAAAGATATGAAAGGACAGTTTAAACCGTCAGAAAAATGGAGGATTATGAAGAATATAGTGGTGATAAGTTTAGCTTTTATGGTTCATTTCACAGCATTTCAAGGTGCAGGTAACCTTCAAAGTTCCGTAAATGCTGAAGAAGGGCTGGGAACCGCATCTTTGGCTACAATCTACTTCGCACTGATTCTTTCCAACGTATTTCTGCCTGTTGTTATCATAAGGTAAGTGAATCATATAATGTGTTTTAAAAATATACAGTAAATTATAGAGTAGGGTGTCTCAAAAAAGAGTTATTCAGATTCCAATTGCACATTTATTGGGGGCACGCCGTAGCATAGTTGGTTAAGGCAATACGCTACAAGCCGAAAGGTCAGGGGTTTGAGTCCCAGTGGAATCAAGATTTTTAAATTGACCTAAATCTTCTGGTGGCACCATAGTCCTAGAATTGACTCAGCCTCTAACGGAAATGCTTGTTCTGGGGCCGTCGCGCAAAGCTACAACTCAGCTAAAATATCGTCCCACTTGTCTAAAAAAGATGCGAGTCTTAATCTCCTATACCCCTAGGGGTACCCTGAGACCAGTAGTAGCATCACTTTAATTTCTATTCACATAATTAAAAGTAATAACATTTTGTACTACAATGATGAGATCAAATCAAATCTCCCGCGTCAATGAGCCAGTTATCTCTATCATTAAACTTTTAATTAATTCCGAAGGAATGAAGCTATTAAGTTTATTCTCATGAAAATGTATTTTTTAAATGTTTATAGATCTTCACCCATCCTATCCAGTAGACTTCAAAAATGACTATGTGATTGTGTCCGTTAACGCTCTAGTGACTGCAATTTTTGTTTCATCTAAACCAAACCTGGTATATAGTAGGCCTAATTAATTAAAATAACTAAGGTTGAGTTCGTTAACCAGCAAAATCGGCCCATTAGGAGTAGGAGTTCATCTGAAACGAAAATTTAAAAATCTCCTTAGCTGTCGCAATTTTCGCTATTTCAGAACAATACTCAGTATATGCTATTCAAATAAATAAAGGAAGGCATACTCCAAAATCTGACCATTATAAATGGAGGTTTACCTGAAATACAAAATTAAAATTTCTCTCTAGCAACTATCATGTTTGGTTCCTCCCAATATATACTATACAATTTAAAGGTTAATTAAATTAAAATTTCTCTCTAGCAACTATCATGTTTGGTTCCTCCCAATATATACTATACAATTTAATTAACCCTTAAATTGGCAATGTATTCTATAAGATATGTTTGTTTGATTTATTTAATATTTTTAATAAAGTAATGAAAAATGAATCGGTAGATAGCATTTAAATTGGTGTGAAATAGTATGTAAATGGGTAATAACTTATAGTATTGGAATACTCGTTTTCACTACAATCCGACACTTTCGAACAAGATGGCATCAAAAAATGAGTTCCTTCAATTTAACAAAAGACAAGTGTAATCCGTAACCAGCAAAATGGGACCATAAATCTGAAGAATTTGCTTATTTTACGCATTCCTGCGTGACGGACTTTTTTCAAATATTTAGATGAGTTTTTGTAGGATAATAAGTACAAAATATGCTGATGCTTTCACAGTTGCTCATAAAACCCAATGGCACTTCTTCCAAGAAATCCAACAGTACTTCCTACACTTTAATAGTTATTTAACAACTAATTACAAAAGCAGAGGTTTAGTAACGAGATGGTCAAGTTAGAACACGGCCGAAAGGAATGTTCTAAGGGTAACGAGTTACTAAACCTAATTTTGTAACGTGTTATCTACAATATTTTTTCTACGTTCAGAGAATGTTAATATATGTTGTATATTTAGTATATTTAATGAAATTTATTTATTGCGGAAATAATATCTTTAGAGAAAGAGAAATGTGAGCTATGGAGAAAAAAACACGATCAATAAATAAATATTGTTGTTATATTCTGCAATTTCCATATGTTCCATATATGAATTTAAAGTAAAAAATGAGCGGAGAAGGTTGATTTTCACGGTTCAGGAAAATTTTAAAAGCAGTGCAAGAAGCATCTATTAATATACTTCCAAAAACATCAAGGAAAGTTTATTTATGTAGTTATAGGAAATCATCATTGAAGTGTATTTTACATTTTGCTGAACCTGTATTTTATATTTTATTAGCGTGTTTTGTGTTTTGTTAGATTATAAAGTATAGGTTTTGTTCCCTAGTAAATATGAGCCAAAGCGTCACAGATTTTTATAATAGTAATAGATAAAGTGGAGCCTATATTATCTAGAGTCTATCCCGGTGCGCTAGTGTTACACATGCTAGCCTCAGCTTCCGAAGTTCGCTGGATCAAACTCAGCAAGGGTCAATTGATATTTCAAGTCTTAAACATCTTCACTAAGGGCCGATTTCACCGACAGATGTAACAGTATTGCGCCAGTTTAAGCTATGTATTATACACAGGGAAACTGACGTAATACAGTTCCCTCTGTTGGTGGAACCGGCCCTAAGTAATCAACATAATCACTAAGTTTATATAAGACAAACTGGAAGATCCTATATTTCTCGAATAAAAGAACATATGTCAGCATATAACAAAAAATGTAGATACATCAAAATACGCTAACCACTTACTTCAATACGATCATTGTTTTAATTCAAATTTTGAAGTTTTACATGTTTGTAACAAAAGGAAAAAACTAGATATTTTAGAAATTTTAGAGATTAATAAATTGAAGAAGAGTGATAGGTTGTTAAATCCTAATTGGATTTAAATGTATCACCCGTTTTAAATTTATAATAAGAGAATGTTCTTATACATTGTTTTTGTTTACATTCGGTTGCATAGTTACACTTGTTACGTACTTGAGCATATATATACCTTAATTCATTTGTATCCGTAATATTCGTATGAGGAAGGTATATAGTACTCAAACAGCTGTAACGAATTTTTATTAAAATAAATATGTAAATCGTATAAAACTTTGACAGTTTTATTGTATTTAACAAAAATCTTCACTAAGCTTCCTTTGGAATCTACGTGACATAGATTTGCAATATGTAAAAGATCGTCAAGCCTGACATAAAGGCTTCTAAGTATAATTTTTAGCCCTTTTCACTTCCAGATTTGAATTGTTCATGACCTGAAATAACCTGCTGTTCCTCTTAAAATTTAATGTTGTTGTTTCTAGTTTTCTTCTGTCTGATCTGTTAATGGCATAATTCTCACCTCCATATATCAGTGTTGGCAATGCCATAATTTTATAAAATTTCATCTGAATCTCTTAGATTGGTATTCAAGAGTTCTTCTTATGATACCACACATCATTTTAAATCTATTAAGCTTCCAATCTATATCATGTTTCTTTTGAAGGCTTATCATACAAGCTAGGAAATTAAATGTAGGCCTATTTACTTGTTCAACAATATAATCATTTATTACACTGGCCACAATACCAAGAAACCAATTTTGATTGTAACACAGTGTGAAATACGCAGACAGGGGGTGGGAATTTCGAACACTTCTTGAAAGTAATAATAAACAGTTAAAATGTTAATCAATAACCTCAACGGCAGTTCACCATGAGTTTTAAAAGAATTACCAATGAACAGTGTAACATCTTTACAGGAAATTAATTGTATTATTTTTTAAATATCCAATGGCCCAGGTTGTCATTTCGACATTTCTGGTGTTCTGTCCTAGCATTAGAGTAATCGTATTCCACTTCTGAGGTTGGGGCGCCTGGAAGGCTAGGTTACGCTGCCCCGACGATATAAGTGATGTTGATGTTGATAGCAGCGCGACTGGGAAATCCTTAATCCAAACTAATCTAAGGCGAATATGAATGATGATGGCCAGATAATGTTCGAGGACCGTTTGGCCTTAAATTTTTCCTGATATTTTACAGGAAATTCAAACTGAATTATATTTTTATTATGATGATCTTGAAGAAGATTTCCGGGCTGTTGGCCGTAGTCTTGAGGCTTGTAGTTCCCCAACGTTTCGCCAGAGACTGCGTCCGGCATCCTCAAGGGTTGTCTTGAGACCTTGAGGATGCTGGACGCAGTCTCTGGCGAAACGTTGGGGGACTACAAGCCTCAAGACCACGGCCAACAGCCCGGAAATTTTCTTCAAGATCATCATAGTAACTCCGGCCGTGAAAGCCTAAGTCAATATATATTTTTATTATCATTCAAGCTTACGATACTTGAAAATGATATCGCAACTTATTTAACAAACTCCGAACTCATGTTTAGATAATCAGTTTCCAATTAAGATTAATATATGTGTTAACGACCATGAAAAACAATGCCTAGAGATTTGGCTTGTCGCATTCCGAACCTGACTAACTAAATCACTGGCATTATCGAACCCGTAGGTTCATGGCCGCGCGGACATAAGCCCTCCATACATCCCTATCCTGAGCTAATGTTTTCCAATCATTCCCTTAAAATCTATTTCCCTCAAATCATAGTTAATATTATTCTCCCACTTCATTCTTGGCCAACCAACTGGGCGTTTTCCCTCTGGTTTTCCTACCAGAAGCTTCCATGCACATCTTTCATTCCCCATGCGTGCCACATGTCCTGCCCATCGCAGTGTACGATACTTAACTGTTCTTATTATATCTGTCTTCCTATAAAGACCATGTACTTCACTGTTATGTAGCGCATTCCGAACCTATGTTTATATAATAATAATAATAATAATAATAATAATAATAATAATAATAATAATAATGTTTCAATAAAAATTAACATTCACTCCTATAAAAACACTGCCTGGAGTTTTGGCTTGTAAATCTTAAGAGTGTAAAAAGTCTTACGAGAAGGAAGTGAAGGTAAAAAACAATAAAATGAGAAAAAATGTACCAAAAATGCCTAATTAAAATCTGCGCACGGATATTATTTCCACTATTTTACCTTACTTAATACTTAATACAGGCTTTCCACTTTACAGCAGTTTTCCCTTGATTCCTGCTTTCCAGAGATTCCTATCTTCCCATTGACTATCTTCCATACCCCTCTTCATCATGGCATCATATATTCCCTCATACCATGCTCTTCTACTTCTCCCCCCCTTCCTTCTGCCTGGTACCATCCAATCCAACATCCGTTGTACATGTCCATACCACTGTAGAGCTCTCTTTGTCATCCTATCGATAACAGTTTCTTGTGCATCCATTTCTTGTCTGATATATGTATTTCAAATATGTTGTAGCCTGGATATTCTCATACTTCTCCGTAATCCATCCATTTCTGTCGCCAAGATTCTTTTCTGCATCCTTTCATTTATTGTCCAGCTTTCTGATCCATATGTAAGTATGGATTAATTAATGAATAAAGAAATAAGTAAACTCGTTGCACTGCAGCTCCAAAGATTCAAGGCGACTGAGTTTTTTTGTTGTCACTGGCTAGCAGAACACAGTACAGGAACTCGCGTGATTAGCGTGAAGCAATTCCTTAAACATAATTTTGGTTTTCTTAACCGGCTTTCGGAACTTCTCATATCAAAAAATAATTCAGTTGCATTCACGAGTCTTTCCAGTCTTTACACTATAAAAATCTGTGTACAGCCTGTAATCGAACCCGAAACTAGTAAGGATAATTACATACGTTAACCCTTATAGACTACCACAGCATCAGTTTTATTATATTTTCTCTTATTATTTCTCTTGTTGTATATTAATTATCTATGTACTTTTTTTACAGAAAATTTGGTTGCAAATGGGCAATTGCAGTATCTTTCATCGCCTATAATGCCCTATATAGGGGCACAATTTTACGCCAAATTTTACACTATGATACCAGCAGGTCTGCTAGTGGGATTTGGTGGTGGTCCTCTATGGTGCGGGAAGTGTACTTACTTGAGTGTGGTGTCTGAAATTTATTCAGACCTTATTAAAGTTCCAGCAGAAACCCTGGTTGTGCGTTTCTTTGGTATATTCTTCATGATCTTCCAGTTTGCTCAAGTTTGGGGAAATCTCATCTCCTCACTTGGTAAGAAAAATTCTAACGTAACGTACATACTATAAGCAATGAAATGAAATGATAAAATTCTGCCCGTATTGTATCATATTATAATTGTACTTTAGTCTTCTAGTTTGTACTTAACGATTTGTTAATTAATAATTTATTCAAAAATATTTGGGAAACCCCCTTTAGGAAGACTTAAGCATAGGAGGGAGGATAATATATGTGGATAGGTCTTAGGGAACTGAAAGTCGGAGATGTGAACTTCGTTCAATTAGGTGGGCATAGGATCAAGTTGTCCACGGCTGGGGTCTCGAAGTAGCGTGCTGCCTTGTCACGCAGCGGGCCCGGGTTCGATCCCCGGTCGGGACAGTTTTTTCTGGGTGAGGTTTTTATCGGGGTTTTTCCTTACCGGTAAGACAAATGTCAGAAAAACTTTAAAGCCCAAACGGTCCCCGAAATCATATGGCCATCATCATCATCACCCTTATCATTATTATCATCATCATCATCCTTCACCGGTGTGGAAAGCAACAAAAAGCTTCCACACCTACAATGCTGCGAGCATATCTTGAAAATTGTAGTGAAAGACCTGCCTTCGGGCAGAATTACTATGGATGGATGGAGAATCAAGTTAAAGGATCGGTTCCGGTGGACTTGTGGTTACCATCCTCGATAATATTTCCAGCTTAATCCCCGGCTAGTATTGATGGAAATTGCTTGAAATTACATTTACTGATGTATAGCCAACCATTTACATTATTGGGGCCTACATATAATAATGAAATAAATTAAAATCGTTTCCATCCGTACTGCCAACTTGTACCGAAATTACATCTTAGTGAACAGTGCCAAATTCCCTCCTACGTACCCCTCCCTTTCTTTATGCGCCGTGTGCTTTTGCGCATCCTCCCCTCTGCTAGCAAGTCCTCAAATAAGCTGTGCTCATTAACATCAGGGTCATCATCTGTTTAGGTTTCGACGAGTCAAGTCGATATAGCTCGAAGGAGCTTATTTGGTTAATCGGTCCCTTAGGCCAGGGTAGGGCCACAAGGACCGTGTACCCTAGCCCTTGGCAGGACTGGTGTGAGTGGAAGAGTGTACGTATGTTTATTATCTTTATTGTAACAAATTTTTGTTTAAATGACCAATAAGGTTACTATTTCTTTGTTAACTTATTTTTCAATATCAAGAAAACTATATTTTATTAGTTGTATGTTATATCTGACTTTTTGACTCTTAATAAATATGAGCTATTTCTTTTTGGTTATCTTCTGTTTATTGATTGAATAGCTAGTCATGTCAGATATTCATATAAAGTTCCAAAACTTTCTCAAGAATATCTAATCTCCTCTTCCCTTAAAACTTCCATGATTGTAATCTGTATAGCGTACTATACTATATGCTTAACAATTTATTAAGGAAAGGTGAACTAATCTGTTTTGCCTTTTATGGGCCCGGGCAAAGATATGTTGGTTTAAGCATTCTATATTTTCAAACTCAAAGTAATTATAAACAACATTGGTACGATCCAGCACGAACACGCGAGAGGTACGGTGCAATTTTTGGTTTGCACAGCGTGCTTAGGTGCAAACTGACAAAGTGAAATTCGAATTGTATCACAATTACAAAAATCCATTTTTGTAATATGAAATAATTTATTTTTATTTACCCTATTATTATTATTATTATTATTATTATTATTATTATTATTATTATTATTATTATTATTTTACCATATTATTTACGTTATATTTCCATCCATCCGTAGTAATTCTGCTCGAGGGCAGGTCTTTCACTGCAATCATAGAATTTGCATGCTATGCTTTGCAGCTTTACTAGGGAATTACAGGTGTGGTACCTTCCCGTTGCTTTCCACACCGGCGAAGGATGGTGATGATAATGATAAAGATGATGATGATGATGACCGGATAATTATCGGGGAACGTTGGCCTCTAATCTTCCTGGTATTTGTCTTACAGGTGAGGAAAAACCCCTAAAAAACCACCCAGGAGCACGCTACCTCGAGACCACAGCGGTGGACTATATAATATTTAGACTGTTTATTATTATTATTATTATTATTATTATTATTATTATTATTATTATTATTATTATTATTATTATTATTATTGTTGTTGTTGATATCACTAATTCATTGTCACTATCAAACTCACAATCATCCGTTAAAAAATCCCTCCCTCAATTCGCGGTTAATGTTATTCTACCACCTCACTCTTGGCCTGCCTACTGGGCGCTTTTCCTCGGTTTTCCTACAATGAGTAAATATGCCCCTCATTCATTCCCCATTCCTGCACATCACAGTCTACGATAATTAATAGTTCTTATTACATCTGGTTTCTGTAGCTCACTGTTAAGTCATCTCCATTCGCCTGTTTGTTCATCTCCCTTTGGTCTAAATGTTTTCCTAAGAATTTTATTCTTAAATACTCGTAATATTTTCTCCTCCCTTAAAGTAAGAGAGCGTGTTTCGCATCCACATAATACATGTGGAAGGATAGCCGTTTTATATATTTCTGTTTAATGTTTTTTTTTTTAGAAAAGTTGAGATGACAAATCTTAATAGCATGCATTACCATAGTTGAGCCTATGTTTAATTTACTTCTGCATCTCACTCTTATTTGTAATTATTGTCCCTAGGTATTTGAATTCAGCCACTTCAAAATTTCCCATCTTTGTCATTCACTATCCATTTCCATAGTTTAATGTATTTTGTAAGTAGGCCACGTATTTATTTTTATTGATTTTATGTCATATAATTTATATTGAATATACTTGCATGTTCACTTGTAAAATTATTAATTATGTTTGTCATAGCTTATTCATATATTGAAGAAATTTGTGTCCATTTTTATGATTATTATAGTAATAGAAATGTTAAATTTTTCGTTCTATTTGTAAAATCGTAAAGTACTAAAATGAGACATGTTATGAAATATAATGTTTAACTTCCACTCTAGCAGCCCGATTTGGATTCCCGAAGAGCTAGGAGATTTCAAATCTCTCCCTTGGATCTGAATGCGGGTTCCTTGTACTGTGCTACCATGTTATGTTCTCGCCAATGGGCCTGGTGTGCCGTAACTGCCGAACACAGATCGAAATGTCTGTCATTGTGTACCTTGTTTATTACTATGTGTTTCAGAGATCCCATTCCTTGTTAAGAGACAACCGGCCCAGTGTAATTACTTGCAAGTCATATGGAATGCGTTGAAGAATAGAGCATAAATCTAGGAACCAAATTCTATCCACAATGGCGTAACAGTCCATGTTGGGCCTTAGTCTGTTCTTTGTTAGGAGTTAAATCAGTTACGCTTATTTGCCCACATATGTAATGAATGGTATGCGGTCAACATACTGACTCAATAATACATCTAGTAGGCAACTAACGTATTATAGTCAGCTCAATCATTCAGTTTACAGGCGGCATCAAAGGCAACTATTTCCCTCTGGTTTAAAAATACATTATTACTGCTAGGTAGAGCCGGGGAGTTGTCGTTAGAGGCTTCTAAGACGCCGCTCCAATCACCAAAAACTGAAAACAGTTATCTGCCAGAAATGTCTTCGTATTTTTAAATGACGTTCCCATGTCTACTCCACATGGATATAATTATCTTAACAGCGTTGCAACTTTTGTCTTTTACAGTATATTTAGTTGGTAAAAATGTATTCTAGTGAATAAAACGTGTCGACGCCGCTTGTGATGCTATATACGTATGCGTGCAAAATACACCTACCTGACCACAAAGTAAAGCGCCTGTAAACTAAATGACTGAGCCGACTGTACTAAGACGAAGGAGGTCGGCAAATTTTGCTTAGAGGCTTCTTTATTCAGGATTAAGGATATTTTACGAGCTTGAAAATCTTCAGACCAACGCACGGCTTAAAGTCCCTCACGGAGGACTTACATCTTGAATTTTTCCATCCTAAAAATATTCATCGATCCGCACGGGTTTTAACCCGCATCCCTCGGAATCAGAAGCAAGTAACATAACCACCGCGGCCGACCGAAACCAAATTAGCCTTTTTTTTTTACTTTCCTAAATCTTAAAGGTATTTACTGGATTAGAATTGTATTACCACGACTATTTAACTCATACCTCAAATGGGAATCAATGACCAATCTCATGTCAATGATATATTTGATTTACAACCAATCGCATTCGTGTTTCGCCTCGAATTTATCAACCGAAGTCTATCATATTAAAGAAAGCTCCTCCTTTTTAACATTCTGAATAGGTCATAGCATTATTTTGCAGTGACTGACCCACCAAGAAATATGGCTACCAGATTGTATATATAGTGCATGAATGTCAGCAGATAGCGTATGCGGGAGATAATATAAAAACATTTGTAGCAATTGAATGCCACAAAAAAAATCACTGTTTGCACTTTCTTAAACGAATTATTTTCCAGGAAATTACGTTGCAGAAAAACATAATTGACATATTTACATCATAGGACATCAGAAATTAACTAATACCTATAATGTTGCTAATAAATTCCTCCACTAGAGTGCATTCTTACAATATTGCGATCCTTTGGCAATAAATAATATGATCTGGTTGCAGTGATGAACAAAAGAAGCAAATGAAGCGTACCAATCGTCTCTCATTTGTTTTCAAACATCGCCGTTTACATTAAATATATAAATATTTTAAAATAACTATAGTTAAATAATGATTTGTGAGCAAACAGCTTAATTTTATTCGTTAAATAGTCCTAATAATGCCACTCTTGATTTCCAAATTCTCTAGATAAATTGGAAATCACTCGGGCATTACTTATGATCAATTTCATATTAATATAATACAATTTTAATTAAGTAACAATTAGATCAGTTTGGCTTTAACCCCCTCTTTACAGAGTCCATCAATATTTTAGCATTGATAGGCTCATGCAACTTATTAGAATCCACGTATTTTATTAGTCAGATCAAGGTCACATTGGAGAGTAAATGCACTATCACCTCATGTCCCCTCATGTCCAAACACTCAGCGCAGGGTTACATGATGTAACATGAGATGTACCTCAACCCACGCTACTATGGAAATAAAGTGGATCAACATGACAGCTAAGCAGTGACTAATGAAAATACGTGCACTGCAGTTAATATACAAATGAACGCTATCATAGATTGTGGTAGCCCAATAAATATCTATCTAACTGCTATAGAAACACCTGACCGCATATAATAAACGAGCCTAACGATTTCATCCATATCATCTTATATGTCAAAGCATCTATAAATAACGCCGTAGCGTAGTGGTTAAGGCATTGAACTATAAGCCGGAAGGTCGAGGGTTCAAGTCCCGGTGAGGTCAGGATTTTTAAATTGACCCAAACCTTCTGGCGGCACTATGGCCCTGGGATCGACTCAGCCTCTAACGAAAGTGAGTACCAGACGCTTATTCTGGGAGTAAAGGTGGCCGTCACGCAGGGCTGACAGCCCGACTGACATCAAGTGCCGATTGTCCAGAAAAAGTGGGAGCCTTAACCTCCCACTACCCCAAAGGCCTCCTGAGGCCTGTAGTGGGATTACTTTACTTGACTATAAATAACAATGTAATAAAACTGAGATAATTATGTATATTAACTACTACTTTCAGCTGAACAAAGATTGTAGTGATAGATTAATATTAGTTTTTTTTTAACTTAATACAATTTACGAGACGGTTTGAGAAATTGCGCCAAAATCAAAGTTTTCACAAAACTAATTCAAGGTGAAAGACAAGCCTCATGGGCTAGTGGTCAGCGTTTCTGACTATTGTTCATGAGGTCCCGGTCAAACCATAGGAATTTTTCCTTAAAGGGAATTATTCCTGTGGTTGCCCATGGTCTGGAATTTAGGTTAAGAACTCTCCTGGCTCTTCATTATCATTTATCATCCATCATACCATCGGGATAACGTAACTCCGCGTTCTAGGCGCCACAACTTCAGTAGTAGGTTGCAATTAAGCCAATGCCAGGAGAGAACATCAGAAATTTCGAAAATGACAACCTGGGACATTGACAAAAAAAATTAAGGGGAAAAAGATATGAAGCATATCCACTGATCCGATAATCTTAAATCTTAACGAGTTTCAAATTGTTCACTTATCTAACTTATTCAAAGAGAAAAAGATAGGAAACAATACTTATTGACCGACCCTCGTAATCTTAAAACTTAACTGGTTTCAAACTTAACTAAAAACTTACGGTAAAGAGAATCAGGTAAAGAGAACAAAAATAATTAAGGAGAGCTACTTTGGTATTTTTTATTTTAATATTAGACTATCTTAAAACTATAGAACGATAAATGAGGTAACAATTATTATTATGATTATTGTTATTATTATTTTTATTATTATTATTATTATTATTATTATTATTAAAAACATGTAATAATAGTCTAAGTTCACTATACTATCTCCGAGCTAAGTACTAGCTATACTGTAAACAAACTTGCATAGGATATTACTCCGCCGACCTCGTCTATTGGGGGGAAACGTGGTGCTTCTTTTACCCGCCATATGACTTAATTGTGCGGAACTGTCATGGATAGATACATTGTTTTGGGTAACATCGTATTTTACCTGAAATAAGACTGAATAGGCCTACAAGGGAAGATGGTACTAATAATTAGGAACTTCCACCATTTTTTATTTATTTATGACAAAAAAATATATATATGGGCCTACCTAATCAGACGTTTATCTTTTTCCATGATTCCGATAGATATACTTTATTTTCAATTTCATTACGAGCAGAATTGATGCTCCATGCTGACTCACCTGTAAATTCTGCTGTTAATTTTACCACATCCCCAATGGCTAACATGGGATATTTTTCAGCGAAGTGTTTGAAAATATTCAAAATAATTTGTTTCTCTCCGCTTTTCACGTGCTCTCTTTTCCAATGTTTTAAGAAATTCTACAGAAAGCGGCCATTTTGAAACAATTGAAATCCCAACGTATTCTTCATTGCGGATACATAAGAATAAAACGATGTTTGTTTAGTCTATTAGAATTCTAATTATATATTTTAAGATTCTCCTATAACTCGTATAGGCATGCTCTAGATAATGCCAATTTTTATTATCCTATTTTCTTTGTTTGGAGTGTTAGAGAGCGAACTACATTTTCTTACACGCTTAAAGGTAAAATCATTATTCAACCAATGAATATGCAGTCTTACATTTGGTTCGTATACATTAAAATTGGAACTCAGTTTGGAGTAGGTATAAAAAATATACATAATTTTCATTAAAATTAATTAAGTCAGTGATAACATGTACCAACAGGCAGGACCTAATCTGCATCATCATCTTCAGTAGCATCAAGTATTAGACCTTAAGATCTGTTCCAATCTCAGGTTAGAATTATTGGTCTGTCCATTTTTTTACTGGGTCTTCCTATCTGTAAGATTACAAAAGTCCGTCAGGCAGGAATCACATGAACTAAAGAATTCCTCTTCATTTTCCTTTATTTTGTTAATTAAATTGTATGTATACAGTTTCGTTGTGAGAAAAACAAACATGACCGCTAGAGCGATTTTTAAATTGCGCCTTCTAGATAAACCCCCATCCCTAGTTGTCGGAGTTTGCTTATTTTTTGAGACTACCTTTCTCGTTTTATTTCAATGGCATTTACCGAATTTCGTTACAACAAAACATTAATTGCGTTGCTAGGATTTTTTTTTTGTGAATGAACTCGAACTTATTTTTCTTAATTCATTGTTATACGGCTTGGAAAAAGAAAAAATTGCGGCCGCAGGAGAGTTAAGGGAAACACACATATATACACATACATATACACATACACACACATATACATATATATATATATATATATATATAAGGATATATATATATATATATATATATAAGGTTCATATCCCGAGCTAATATTTTCCAATCATCCCCTGTACAATCTATTTCCTTCAAATCGTGGTTAATGATATTCTCCCACTATATCCTTGGTCTACCAATTGGCGCTTTCCCTCTGGTTCCTTCAAATCATGATTAATGATATTCTCCCACTATATCATTGGTCTACCGACTGTGCGCTTTCCCTCTGGTTTTCATACAAGAAGTTTCAATGTCGTTCTTTCATTCTCCATTCCTGCCACACGTCCTGCCTACCGCAGTCTACAAGACTTAATTGTTTTATTATATCTGGTTCCCTATAAAGATCATGTAACTCACTGTTATGAGGTCTTCTCCAATCGCCTGTCTGTTCACCTCTCTTTGGTCCGAAAATGTTCCTATGAATTTTATTCTCAAATATTCGTAATATTTTCTCCTGTTCAATCCCATGCTAGAGCACTTTCTTAGGAACATAAATCCATACAGATAGTTGGATATGCAGATGAACTTAATTTGATGGGAAGATCACTCAACTCTGTGAACGAAGCTTTAGAAGCTCTAGATACAGCTGGGAAGGAAATTGGCTTGAATATAAATGAAAACAAGACTAAAGGTTTACTTCAAACAATAAGAAAGAATAATTCATTAGATAAAATTCAAACAGACGATCCTCCATAGATGTAGTCCATAAATTTAAATATTTAGATATAATTCTAATAGATAGGAATGAAGAATTGTAGGAAATCAAAAGTAGAATTCAGACAGCTTATAAAATATATTAGATGGTATTACCTCTGATCAGAGATCGAGGTGTCAATTGAAGGACCCAAATAACACTCTACAAGGTACTGATTCGCACCATTATTACGTATGGAAGTGGAACATGGACCTTTTTACAAAAATAAAAAGAGATGAATGATTATTTTGAGAGAAAATTTTTAAGAAAATTCTTTGGTCCAGTCTAATGGAATGTAGAGAATCAGGTACAACCATTAATTATATACCTTATTATGATGATGTAGCGCTATCAAAACTACATAAACATAAAGAGATTACATTGGGCCGGACACCTGATTAGAATGGAAGATGGGAAAATGCCAGATAAAGTACTGAATGGACACTTTGGAGAGAATCGGCTGGTTGGAAGACTTAGAAACCGTTGGAAAGATACAGTATAGTTGAAAAGGATGCTGTCAACCTACTCCACATCTGGAATTGGAAAACAGCAAGAAACAGAGAATAATTGAAGAAAGCATTTGGGGATGCTAGGGACCGAAAACGGACTGTCGCGCCACTGATTCATTTAAACTATTATAAAAATAATTTATAGTAGGGACCGAAGCGCCACTGATTGATTTGAACTATCATCATCACCTTCCAGACAAATTTAAGGCTCAAAGCCTGTTAAGATTTCAGTGAAGCATTCTCGATCCATTTTTTCTAGGACTTCAGAAAGATCTCTTCCCTTCAGGATGATGTTGAAAAATGGCTTTTGGAAGTATATTACGATTCATTCGCTACACATGTGTTTTCTACTGTAGCTGGTATTTATTTATGAATTATTGTGAGACTGGTTGCAATTGAAGTGTTTGCATGATATCTTCATTTCATTTGCGGTCCATGCGAGTAGGCCTATATCGAGTAAGCCTATATCCTAAAAAAATCTTATTTCACTAGTTGTTATTCTGCTGATACCAGTACTCCTCGTGGCCCACGCTTCGTTTCCGTAAAATAGTTCAGGTCTATCTAAAGTTTTATATAAAAACATTCTTTTGTGTCACTGTACTAGGGAAGACTTCATGATTTTCTTAATTAATTCTATTGTTTTATTATATTTATAAATTTTAGAGGTTCCCTATGTCTGTTTTACCAACAATCGTTAAATCATATCAGATATATAATTTGAACTATTATAAACATAATTCACAATAGGATATTCAGAATGAACTAGTGGTCGCCCAGCGGTCGAAATTCAACCACAATTCATTAAATGTTTACGTTTGTCACAAATACGTCATTATACATTAATTTTCAATTTATTTTAAAAATACGAACGATAGGAAATAACTATGATTTGAGGGAAGTAGATTATACAGGGAATGATTGGAAGGCATTAGCTCAGGATAGGGATGTATGGAGAGCTTATGTCCGTGCGGCCATGAACCTACGGGTTCGATAGTGCCAGTGAGTAAGTAAGTAAGTAAGGAAATATGTGGTATGGTTTGATTAAGCCCTATTTAAAAACAATAACGCATCATTTGACATTTTGTATACTATTTATATTATTTAAATGTGCATTTGGCCTATTATTATGTATACGGGAATATATATCCCTTCTTCTTTGTCTCTCACTCCGACCCATTAATGTTCTATGTCGAGGCATAATGGAAGTTGCGAATATCCAAATATAAAAAATGGAATGAAATTACTGAAACAAAGATTAGACAGGGTTCAATTTAAATTTAAATAATAAAATGTACTCATTTTTTTAAACCACTGAAAATAAATGCGCTAGAGTAAGTCAATTCATATTGCTGCTGCACATTTTTTTACCAAAAATGATCTTTCAGTATGAACATAAACAAATGAATGAGTAATACATATACATTCCTTAGAAACAATTTATTTTATTTTGTTTAATTTAATTTATTTGTAACACATATTATACATACATTTTATTTTTCTGCACTCCTTCTCCATATGAACTTTAATTATGCCAAATATCACACTCCTCCGTGTGCGCAATGTGCTTAAAAAGGGGTGTAAAGTTTTTTCTTCGCGTATTTATATATAGATAAAGCAGTAAGGTTGTTCGAAATTTAATTTAGATCAATATTAACTTAACAGGAAAAATATACATATTTCCGAATTCAAAACAGATAATACAGAGTTCAGCGTCCAAGACGCTATCAAACATGCACAGCAACTCAGCTTGCAACTTGATAACATACGATACACATGCGGAAAGGCGGTCTTTAAACAAATATCACGGAGTTTAGCCGCATAATCCTTCAACGAGTCTTGGCGAACGGCCAATTCCTACCTGATTATGGCATAATGTAAGATATAATAAACTTACAACAATTATAGAAGAGAATGGTCTAAAATGAAACTGCAACTTGAATTAATGTTTTTGCGGTATGTGTATACGTAATAACTGTACAAAATTCTGAAATACTATCCCACTGCATAAGCAAGATTCCAACAGTTACTGTTGCTATGCTACTATTTCCTCTAATACGGCGATCCTGTCGGTGTCTGTCCTAAATGAAATTTATAGGATTTTCCCATACGACTTACATAATAATACACTGGGCTAATATATCTTAAGATTACAATTTTCATATATCCAGCTTATATTTCTTCTTCTTCTTCTTCTTCCTTCCAAGTATTAGGCCAAGGCCTGTTACGATCCTATAGAAAATTTTCCCTCCAGCATTTCATAGGACGGCCCAGTGATATTCGTCCTCTTGGTATATAAGTTAATTATAAACAGCTTTGGGGATCCGATTTGAACCCATTCTTTCTAGATGGTGTTTCCAATTTAGTTGGTACTGTTTAATATATTCCAAAATTACCAATTTATATTTTACTCCCTGAAATAAAACTGGGTCCACCCCAGGTCTCGGGAAAAGTCGTTTCCTCGGACGCAGCGGGCTCGGGTTCATCTCCGGTAGGGACAAATTTCCTGGATGAGATTTTTCGGGGTTTTTCTTCGCGTGTAAGACAAATGTCGGCAAACTTTAAAGCCCAAATAAATTCCGAACTACTTTGGTCATCATAATTCGCCTTGTTCAATACGAATGTATGAGTGAATGATATATCTTCTCTCAAATGTTCGTGATGTCTCGGGATTTAGGATGTCCGCCATGTCCTTGTGTGGTCAAAACAATATCGTGTCTCCGTGAGTAGGCCTACCTACAAAGGGAGAGGTTAAACTAAAGAAAAGAAAAAAGAAAAATAACATTCGCCTTTAGCCAGGGAGTAATAATGCTGAACCACACATTAGACAGCATTTCTCTTTGCATCTATTATTATTATTATTATTATATTATTATTATTATTATTATTATTATTATTATATTATTATTATTACTACTACTACTACTAATATGACTGTGCAAATGCCGATGACATCTCAAAACAAGGGGTATACACCCAGACCCGACATGGATATTTAAAATCCTTCACCCGCCAAAAATCGAATCCTAGTCAACCGAATGAATTACGTCATGGCAATAGAAATTCGATTATTGACGATGAGGGAATTAGTACAATATATATTCCTGCAATTAATGTTGACTTTTTTTTTCCTTTCTTATACCTGGTGATTCAATCAACGACAATTTTTTCATAAATACTCTTGTCGTCCCAACTTCTCTCAAAACACGTTAAACTGAAATATATAAAACTATTATTCTCCCAATTATATTATATGGAATGCGAAACATGGACTCTTACTTTAAGGGAGGAGAAAATATTACGGGTATTTGAGAATAAAAGTCTTAGGAAAATGTTTTGGCAAAAGATAGATGAGCAGACAGGCGAATGGAGGAGACTACATAATAGTGATCTACGTTATCTTTTTAGGGAACCAGATATAATAGGAACAGTTAAGTCTCATAGACTGCGATGGACAGACATGTGGCACGAACGGGGAATGAAAGAAGGGATATGAAAGCTTCTTGTAGGAAATCCAGAGGAAAAATGCCAAGTAGGTAGACCAAGGGTGAGGTGGAAAAGTGACATTAACCATGATTTGAGGGAAGTAGATTATACACGAGATGATTGGGAAGCATTTCAGGTTAGGGATGTGTGGAGAGCTTATGTCCGCGCGGCCATGAATCTCTGGGTTCGATAGTGCCAGTGAGTTAGAGCACTTAATATTTGTATACTTTTGGTTATGTATTGATTCTGAGAAAATTTAGGCCTACATATTATAAATAGCGTTGTTACATTAGCAATACAGGAGATTCTGGGTATCCTTAACTGACTTCTGAATGTGTTGTTTCCATTTACACTGATTCTGTTATTTTAATGTTTTCTGTTATAGTTTTTTCTAGTGGTGAAACCAAACCTCTATTTTCTAATGTATCTGCGATTTGCGGCAAAAATTTCTGTCCTGGAAACGAAGTAAATGAAAATTCCAATATGGAAAAACCTCCAGATGAGCAGATATACATCGTAGCAGGCATTTATCTGGCCTGTATGATCTCTGCTTGTCTCATCGTGGCCTTTGGAGTTGACAATCTCAAGAGGTAAAGTATTTAGTTTATATTGTTTTAAAAAAATGAAATAGCCGCCCATAATAAGATTGTAACCCATTTTTTTTTTCAAAGTTTGTTTTCACGTAACTAACTTAAAATAAAAAACAGGATTACCACTTAATAAATTAAGTTATTAAGGGTGAATTTTACAATATAGATTTTCATAAACACTTAGCACCATTAAATTGATAACTAAGATAACTAGCACGTGTAGTCATCCTCAACTAGGTTTTTTTTTTTACTTTTAATGCCTGTAGGCCTTTCGTAAACAGTATTCCACAGCAGAAGGATATGCGCTAATAACTGTTGTCGGTAGACTACCGATGACGCTGGAAGGCCACTTATGTCAAAAATAACAAGAGTTAGTAATGCTTATCCTTCTGCTGATGATAGAAGCCTGTTTCCGAAAGGCCTACAGTTCTTAGAAGTTAAAAAATGTTTAACCTAGTTGAGGACGATGGCATCTGTCAGATATATATTTTAATAATTTACTTTGTTACAAGGATTCACTATAGGTCCATTAAACTCTGATCTTAAAATAAAATTGTATATTTGGATACAGCATAATGAACTTAAAGCTGGGAGAAATTTCAAAGATTGGCCGATATTGGTTTTGTTATAGAAAATCATAAAAATATTATTTTAATCGCCAAATCTTGGAAACTGTAGACCTAATTGTTCATTTCGAATTGTATGTGTGTTTTAATTTGCATAACACATTAGATGATTATGAAGTTCTGAAAATGTGACATTATTAAAATTTGATCTTTTCTTTTGAAAATAGAGACTGTTCATTTTTTAATAAAAAATGTGGGGCCCATCTTTGAAATTTCTTTCAGCGTAGTAAATCATTATGTTCTATCTAATTATGCAATTTATTTTCTAATCGGGATTTAATGGACGTGAGCGAATCTCTGTTAAAAGTAAACTATCTTGAAGCAGGTAGGATTGTTATTTAACGACATTAATTTAACATCTCGGATTATTAACAAGTCCCGCGCCGTAGCCGAGCGGTTAAGGTAGGAAGCCTTGGCGCAGAGCTATAGGACTTGCGCTGGTTCGAGTCTCCATGGGGGACGAAATTTTCTCATGGTATTTCGGCCAGTATGGGACCGGTGCCCACCCAGCATCGTGAGGCAATTGGGTAGCTACAATAAGTAGCGGCTCCAGGTTGAGGAACCAGCTATAACGGCTGGGGGACTCGACATGCTAACCACATGTCACCCCTACACTGGCTGTTGATCATCTACCTCTGTGATTGACATATGTGGATGTGAAGGGCCAGCAGCCGGCTGGTAAAAGGGCAACCGCTGAAAAGTGGAAAGACCCTCAATCGGAATCTGATTATTAACATCGTTGTTGAAATATGCACGTGAATTTGCCGAGAAATGTATCCATGTGTCTCTTATTTCAGGTTTGAGTTCTTGTACGTACCATAAATCTATGACACGGGACTCACGGCTAAATTTCTCTTCCCAGGGAAACCATGTTCAGGACTTTTACATCCTGAAAAAATAATCCATGGATTTGAACCCGTGGCTAGCATGGTAATCACTATTCCACCGGGACCGACAGTAGTTGAACTATTGGTCTCGTCTATAATCGAAAGTTATATTTCCTAAATAATGATTTTTTCTTTCTTTGGACAAAAAAAATGGCAAACTTTGGCACAACAACTCAAAACAGTATAATAATGGCCTTGTTTGGAAACTGGTTGCCATTATTTCTAAGGAGAATATTTTCTCAACAAATGTGAAAAAGCGATCTCTGTTGAAACCGTGTAGTTTCCTTTGGCATTGCCAGCATTTTCAAAAACTGTTTCATAAAGTATCAATTGTCGAATTAAAGTGAATTAAAATTAATAATAAGAAAATGTATTAATTACATTATTATTTCTATGAGTTTTTTATGGTTTTAGTTTCGGAACAATATTTCTTCAATTGTACTTTTATACAGCTGCCTCCCACATTTACAGTCAAAATTATACCTCCCGATGGAAGAGAGATATACAGTATACAGTACTGAATATTTTCAGATAGGAAATGCAAATTTCGGGAGTCACGAGATCTTAAACTTTAGGCAGACAGATCTCATCCGTCGACAATGCACACCGTATGAAATTGTGATACTGTAGCACAGAATTGATAAACAAATAAACTCTGAATTCAAAATAATTTGTACCCATAGTACAGTAGAAAATATGAGTGCAAATGCTGCCCCCTCAGTAATCTCCAGAAAATATATTTCGAATGGACAAATTTTACGAATAAGTTGATGAATGCCACCCGACCAACATCTCCTCGAAATCTAACGTGCCTCAGTGGCTTCAAAAATTCAATATCTTGTAAAATCAATATCTTGTGGCGCTTAAAATATGCTTTTCTTTCCACTGCTGCCGTAATTCAAAATACTCAATTATATTCCACAATCCAATCTGTACAATTTTTACAGCAAAGTCTTTAGATAAAAAAAGAAAAATATAATTTTACATATACAAGGTGTAATAGATCTCTACCTACTACAAATTGTCACGGGTTCTTTAATGAATGTTCGCTTATTGCATAATATCCGATGACTTACAACATAGAGTCAGGATTTGTATTTAGGCTACGTACAAAAATAATAGATTGCAATACAAATAGTATAGGCTATAACATTCAACTGTTTGTGTGTGAAACCAAGATAAAAGACAGTGAGGAGTCTTACTTCTCATAACACTATTCAACTGTTTGTATGTGAATAAAAAAACAAAAGACAGTCTCATTATACTACGTTCCAATTTTACCTTTTAGTAGGCCTACATAATAATCCTGACTCTAGAAAAACGTGTTGTTGATGTGTTAGACACATAACGTGTCCTTTGGACCGTGCTAACATTAATCATTTAAACTTCTCCTGAAATAGTGATAAGTTGATTAATTTTTAATTATTTTGTAATATATCAGAACTCATCACAATATATAATCAGTTTTCATTACATATAAATCCTGACCCTGGCGAAAAGACGCCTATCAGTGATGATAAAATAAAGTAACAGTTATTGTGTAACAGTTACAATAATTTCCCCATTACAGAGGAAACTGTTATAGAAAACAATACCTGGTATGTTAATAAAATCTTTAAATTAGTTTTTCTAAGTGTGTGTGTGTGTTTTTTTTTTTTTTTCAGATACAATGAAGGCAAAAGAGAAGGCAGTGGAACAGGCCTGTCAGGATTTAGTCTTCTTGCAATAACACTGAAACTACTTAAAGAGCGAAATCAGATTTTGATATTGCCTATTACTATGTTCCTAGGAGTGGAGCAAGCTTTTGTTGGAGCTGACTATACAGCGGTAAGTTGGGATAGATTTATTTAAAATCAAATTTGAACTACTTATTAACCTTTAAAGAAATATATTCTTCTCCTTCGTGGTTTAATCTCGCGTATAGGACTTTTATCAAGCCACACGGCGCCTGGCACGACCTGTCGGGAAAGATATTTAAAACTTTGGACCACACAATACTATTTTGACTACGAAGATCTGGAAGGCCCCTCCATGGTATCTTTACCTTGTCGTGGTGGAGTGGCTTGCGTGCTTAAATGATCCTGAGAGCTATGCCGGCGGTAGCATTGCTGCCGATAGGGTTACCCATGCCGGACTGGTCGAAGGTGATAAGCCAGACGAAAAAAGTACCTTGGGCGAAAGAGTGACGATCTTTCACCGTAAAAATACAACCGTCAAGAAATGCGGACATGGGTTCATCTGGGGTAAAATTTTCCGGAGGTCAAATAGTCCCCCATTCGGTTCTCCGGGCGGGAACTACTTCAGGGAACCCATGCCAAAGGCTCAAACACAGGGACATGTTCCTAGGAACATGGAATGTTAGGACTTTATACAATAGCGGGGCACTAGAGATATTAACGAAGGAATTGGATAAATCGCCCTTGGATATAGTCGCTTTACAGGAAGTTAGGTGGCCAGGAGAAGGTAGTCAGGAATCAGGAAGCTTTGCATTATACTATGGGGGTGCAGAAAGACCTGCATTTGGAACGGGTTTTTTAGTCAGAAGGAGGATCCTATCCGCTATCCGAGATATTAAATTTGTTAGTGATAGGATATCATACATAATTCTAAAGGGTAAACGACATGATTTTATAATTGTAAATGTACATGCCCCCACAGAAGATAAGATGACAAGATCAAGGATGAGTTCTATGAAGAATTAGAATGCTTATTTGATACCCTTTCACGATATCATATGAAAATTGTCTTAGGAGATTTTAATGCAAAAGTGGGGCGGGAAGATATATTCAAACCAACAATAGGCAAATTCAGTCTTCATGAAGATAGTAACGACAACGGGGTTAGATTAGTCACATTTGCCACATCAAAGAATCTCATTCTTAAGAGCACAACATTTCAGCATAAGGATATTCATAAATACACCTGGACGTCCCCAGATGGAGAAACTCGGAACCAGATAGATCATGTATTAGTGGATAAACGCTGGCACAGTAGCATCATTGATGTTAGATCAGTTAGAGGGACAGACTGCAATTCGGATCATCATCTGGTCAGAGTGAAAATCAGACAACGGCTATCGCTTATGAGAGGAACGAACGCTAAAGATGATTCTGTAAAATATGAAATAAAAAACTTGAAAAATGATGAAATGCGGCAAGAATACCAAATCAAAATAGCTAATAGATTTGAAGTACTGGAATCTTCAGATGACAATGTGGCAAACGAAGAAGAAACTGATATAAATAAAGGATGGGAGGCTATAAGAGATACTATTAAATTGTCAGCATCAGAAAGCATTGGTTGTTTAAAAAAGAGGCAAAACAAGAAATGGTTTGATGAGGAATGTGCCGACATTGTTAAGAAAAGAAAGCTAGCAAAAATGAAATGGTTACACGAGCCAAATGAGGTAAATTTAGAGCAATTGGGTAGTGTTAGAAGGGAAACCACCAAGTTACTAAAGAGTAAAAAGAGGGAATATTTGAGAGAGAAGATTAATGATCTTGAAATGAATGCAAAAAATAGTAACATTAGAGAATTATATCAGGGAATTAGGATAGAGAAGAAGGGGTTTCAGGCTAGAACAAACATAATTCGGAATAAAAATGGGGATATGATTGCAGATTCTAGGAGTATATTAAATAGATGGAAAGGTTACTTTAATCAGCTATTAAATGTACATACAGAACAGGACATTGAGGAGGATAAGTTACAGACAGCAGAAATGCTAGTCGCAGAGCCAAGTGCATTAGAGGTTGAAATGGCGATTGAAAATTGAAGATGTATAAAGCATCAGGTTCAGATGAGATCCCAGCAGAACTGATAAAATCAGGGGGAGAAAAATTGATGGACAAGATACGCTGGTTGCTTAGTATGATTTGGGAAAAAGAAGCTCTTCCAGATGAATGGAAGGAATCAATTATCTTACCAATTTATAAGAAAGGAGATAAAACTGAGTGCAACAACTACAGGGGCATCTCATTACTTTCAACTTCGTACAAAATTCTAACAAATATTAGTAAGCAGACTTACTCCCTATATTGATGACATTCTAGGAGATCATCAATGTGCATTTAGAAGAAACAGGTCTACAACAGATCAGATTTTCAGTATAAGACAGATTTTAGAGAAGAAATGGGAATATAATGGTACTGTACATCAACTATATGTAGACTTCAAAAAGCATATGATTCAATTAAGAGGGAGAAGTTATATAGTATCCTGCTGGAGTTCGGAATTCCTAAAAAGTTGGTTAGACTTATACGAATGTGTCTAAATGGCTCAAAGAGTAGGGTGCGTGTAGGCAAACAGTTTTCAGACACTTTGAAATCCAGAATGGGTTGAAGCAAGGAGATGCACTATCTCCTCTACTATTTAATTTTGTACTAGAGCATGCCATTAAATCTTTAGAGAATGAGGAAGGCTTACAACTCAATGGTATTAATAAGCTGTTAGTTTATGCTGATTATGTAGTACTACTGGCCGATAGCGAGGAGATACTAAAGGCCAACACGCACACACTATTGAGTACCACTAAGAAAATAGGACTGGAATTAAATTATCAGTAAAACAAAACTAAAATATATGTTCCAACATATAAATTCATTATATATTGGAAATGGACAGCTAATGACAAATGAGGGAAATTTTCAGGAAGTGGCTGAATTCAAATACCTAGGAACAATAATCACAAATAGGAATGAGATGCACAAAGAAATTAAACATAGGCTCAATTCTGGAAATGCTTGCTATTATGCATTGCAGAGACTTTTGATGTCCCAACTCCTTTCAAAAAACGCTAAGCTGAAAATATATAAAACTATTATTCTACCAGTTATATTATATGGGTGCGAAACATGGACTCTTACTTTAAGGGAGGAAAGGAGATTACGAGTATTTGAGAATAAAGTTCTTAGGAAAATTTTTGGACCAAAGAGAGATGAACAGACAGGTGAATGGAGAAGACTACATAACAATGAACTACATGGTCTTTATAGGAAGCCAGATATAATAAGAACAGTTAAGTCTCGTAGACTGCGATGGGCAGGACATGTTGCACGTATGGGGAATGAAAGACGTGCATGGAAGCTTCTTGTAGGAAAGCCAGAGGGAAAACGCCCAGTTGGTAGGCCAAGAATGAGGTGGGAGAACAACATTAACTATGATTTGAAGGAAGTAGATTATACAGGGAATGATTGGAAAGCATTAGCTCAGGATAGGGATGTATGGAGAGCTTATGTCCGCGCGGCCATGAACCTTCGGGTTCGATAGTGCCAGTGAGTAAGTAAGTAAGTAAGATCTGGAAGGCCCCCCGGAATGAGTGATCAACCCAAGTCATGGCCTCCTCCGAGGCAACACAAACATTTAAGACGCAACACACAATTCACTCACACATTCATACTAAATATGGCAAATGTGATAATGATGATAATTATGATCAGATGAAGTCAGGAGACCGTTTGGGTCTTCAAGTTTCCGGACATTTGTCTTACAAGTGAGAAAAAACACCGAAAAAAATATCATCTAGGAAACTTGTCCCGACCGGGGATCAAAACTGGATCCACTATTACGAGACAGCGACGTGACCACGGTGCCGGACTCTTAAATCAACAAATTTATTTAAATATGTTAAACATTTTATTTGAATGTACCCCTATTATAAGTTAGAAGAAAAATAATATAGAAAAAAACTAAAATGGCCTCTATTGAATTATATCAAAAACTTGTAACTAATTAATTCACTAGCACTATCGAACCCTTAGGCTTATGGCATGCGGACATAAGCTCTCCATATATCCCTATCCGGAACTAATGTTTTGCAATCATCCCTGTATAATCTACTTCCCTCAAATCATTGTTAATATTATTCTTTAATCTCATTCTTGGCCTGCCTACTGAGTGCTTTCTCTCGGGTTTTCCTACAACGAAAATGCCCCTCTTTCATTCCCCGTTTGTGCCACATGTTCTCCCCATCGCTGTATACGAGACTTAACTATTCTTATTATATTTAGTTTCTCATAAAGGCCATGTAGCTCACTGGCAGACTTGTCCATTCACCTGTTTGTTCATCTCTCTGGTCCTATAATTTTCTTAAAAACTTCATTATCAAATACTCATAATATTTTCTCCTCCCATAAAGCAATAGTCCATGTTCGCATCCATATAAGAGGGAGAATAACGGTTTTATATATTTTCAATTTATGTTTTTTGAGAGAAGTTGGAACGACAAGAGTCCCTGAAATGCATGATATCATGCATTTCCAGAATTAAGCCTGTTCAGTTTATTTTTAAACCTCATCTTGTGTGTAATTATTGTCCCTAGTTATTTGAATTCAGCCACTCTTTCAAAATTTCCCTCATTTGCCATTAACTGTCCATTTCCATTACATAACGTAGGTTATTTCTATTGTGACATTATATTCGGTTTATTGATGTTTACTTCCAGTCCCAGTTTCCTAGTGTTACTGTATAGTGTACATCTTGGCCCTTAGTAACACATCGCTGTCTCCTAATAATACTAATAACAACTTATTAACACCTCTGAGTTGTAGGCCTTCTTCAGCCTCTAAAGATTTTATGGCATGTTCTAGTACAAAAAAATTAATTGTAGAAGACATAGTGTAACTTCTTGCTTTGACCCATTGTGAATTTCAATAGTGTCTGAAAACGGTTTGCCCACTCGCGCCGTACTCTTTGTGCCATTTACATGCATTCGAATAAGTCTAACTAGTTTTTTTAGGAATTCCGAATTCTAGGAGAATACTATACAACTTATCCCTCTTAATTAAGTCGATGCATTTTTTAAGTCTACGTATAGTTTATGTAGTGTCATTATTCTTAGGAGAGAAAATTCCAAACTTAGATAATGCAGAAAATGATGTAAAAGCGATTGCACGTTCTTTTTTAGAATTATTATGGATTGGAGTAATGTCACTTCAAGATTTAGGAATAAAAATATATATTAGGCCTACATTTAAATTCTGAAGTAATAAATAACTAATGAAGACCACACTGTTATTTAATACGATTTGTTATTTAATTTGAAACAAATTAAATCCATTTCTAACAATTCGTTTTCCTATTTTATTTTCTTCTTCTCTTTGTTTTAGGTCCATGACCTGTTCCATCCAGAATTAAGAGTCCCTCCATCTCTTTTTTGGTCATCCAGATGTCCTTCTCCCACCCTCCCTCTAGTAACTTATCTCTTGCTATGAGTACAATTATATCAGGTGTCATGTGGGATATATGTTGATTCCATTCAAATCTTCATTTTTTTTCCACCCATTCACCTATTGTCTGAATATTCAGCTGCCTTCTTATTTCTTCATTTCTAATTTGATCTTTCATTGATTTACGTACAATCTTCCTCAGAATATACATTTCATTTGTTTCTAAAGTTAGTTTTGGTTTAACAGTATCTGCTCTTTTTTCGGAGGCATGGATCAATATTGGGCGTATCACTGCTTTACATATTCTTGTTTTCGTATCTTTATGTAAGTACTGTTATTCCATATGATATCATCCACACAACCAGCAACTCTCGTTGCTTTATTAACCTGATGTGTAATTGCATTATATAACGATCTCCAGCTAGTTATTTCCACTAACTAACTAAACTAGCTCACTGGCTCTATCGAACCCGTAGGTTCATAGCCGTACGAACAAAACTCTCCATACATCTCTATCCTGAGCTAATGTTTTCCAATCAATTTTGGCATGGATTCCCTGAAGTAGTCCCCACCCGGAGAACCGAATAGGGGACAGTTTTATCTCCGGGAAATTTTACCCCAGTGGAGCCATGTCCGCGTTTCTTGACGGTTGTATTTTTAATGTGAAAGATTGTCATTATTTCGACCAAGGTACTTGTTTCGTCTGACATATGGTCTTCAATCTGTCCGGCAGAGCTCTCGTCATTTAAGCACGCAAGTCACTCCTCCACGACAGGTAAAGATACCATGGAGGAAGTGATTTTTCCACACCCAAATATTTTTTACCAAAACCTGCTCAATTATTTTCTTTTCTAATTCTAATTTGCATCTTAAAGAAACTTTACGTATTATCATCGTTCTGCTAACGATATTTTCATATTGAATTTCGGCAACTTAGATAGAATCCATATAATAATCATAAGTAATGCCACGAGTGATTTCCAAATTATCGATAAATTCACGACTCACGAAGTGAGGAGTGAATTTATCTAGAGAATTTGGAAATCAAGAGTGGCATTTGTTAGGACTATTTAACGAATAAAATTATGCTGTTTACTCACAAATCATTATTTAACTATAGTTATTTTAAAATATTTATATATTTAATGTAAACGGCGATGTTTGAAAACAAATGAGAAACGATAGGTACGCTTCTACTGCTTCTTTTGTTTATCACTGCAACCAGATCATACTATTTATTGCCAAAGGAACGCAATATTGTAAGGAGGAGCTTTCTTTAATATGGTAATTATAACACTGATAAATATTTGGTGAAATACGACTCTGATTGGTTGTAAAACAGAAATCATTGAAACGTGATTGGTCATTGACTCCCATTTGGGGCATGAGTTAAATAGTCTTTGTAAATCATCTTCTGTATTCGCCATCAAGACCACATCGTCCGCATAACACACGATATTGATATCCTTATTTCCCATTCTATAACCATCTTTATTTTTTAATGTATTTTTATTATTTCATTCATTACTAAATTGAATAGCAATGGACTCAACGAGTCTCCTCTTCTGATTGGTATTTTCTCTGTCATCTTTCCATTTATTTTTATTCTATTAAAATGATTAGTATAAATGTCTGTAATAAGTCATATCAAACCATTTGGTACATTGTGTTATTCTAAAATATTTATTACATCTCAAAGTTCCAGCCTATCAAATGCCTTTTTCGAGATCAGTAAAACATAAAAATCCAATGGTCTTTTCTATGACTTGTCTAACTATAAATATAGCACCTATACAAGATCTGCCGAGCTAATCCTTGTTGTTCATCCTGAAAACAAATTATATCTAGAAGTTTTTGTTGAATTAATTTGGCTGTAATTTTCAAAGAGGTATTAAGTAGGTTAATTGGTCTATAATTCTCTAGGTTATGTTTTTTCTACCTTTTTAAAGTTTGGGATTAAATGCTAGATTTCCATTCATCTGGGACTATGCTTTCTTGAAATATTTGTTTAATATTTTATTTTTAAAAAAATAAAATAAATTAAGAACGCTTCTGTGCTGTAACGGTTAGCGCCTCTGATAGACATGCCAGAAATATAGCAATATCATAGATAAATTAAAGTGCATACGGTGCGATATGCATCAAGGTCTCAGCCTAATCAGGACAACTGAACAATTAGTTTATGTGACGAGTATGAAAACTAAAACTAACGTTAATATTGCTTACGTCAGAATGAGTCACAACAAACTGAATTTATTTTTTATCTTGACGAAAGTTGCATGTGGTAAAGTGATAACTGCAACAGTTAATTTTCCAAATTCACTTTAACAATGTAAGCATACAAAATTCGACACAGCATGAAATAAATTATGTTTACATTTTGCAAAAAAAGATTATTGATTGTTAAATTTAACTAACTTTCGTTTTCTTTTTCTAAATAGACTACAGATGATATAGACCTAATAATGATCTTATTTGTTAAAGCGTCTGAAAATAATATTAACTGAAAAATAAGAGGTAAAGTGTCCCACTACAGGCCACAGGAAACCCTTGGGGTAGTAGAATGTTAAGGCTCCCACTTTTTCTAGACAATCGCACTTGATGTCAACCAGGTTGTCAGCCCTGCGCGACGGTCGCCTATACCCCCAGAACAAGTGTCTGGTATTTATTCCCGCTAGAGGCCGAGTAGACCCCAGACCATGATGCCACCAGAAGGATTGGGTCAGTCTAACAATATTGATCCTATTGGGACTCGAACCCTCGACCTTCCGGCTTGTAGCGTATTGCCTTAAACAACCACGCTCCGGCGTGCACCTAAATAAAAAATATAAAGAATTATTTCAAATTCTGGTAGAATTAACGCACGTACTGCTAGAAGTTAAAAAATAGACTAAATCTTGATAAAGAATTGGGTCTCTTGGTCAAATATGAAGGTCTAATAGAATATTAGGTCCCGCGCCGTAGCCGAGTCGTTAAGGCAAGATGCCTTGGTGCATAGCTACGGGACTTGAGCTGGTTCTGATCTCCGTGGGGCAAGAAATTTTCTCTTGGAATTTCAGCCAGTATGAGACCGGTGCCCGCCCAGCATCGTGAGGAATTTGAGTAGCTACAGTAAGTAGCGGATCCAGGTTGAGAAAACCAGTTACAACGGCTGAGGAACCCGACATGCTGACCACATGTCATCCCTACACAGGCTGAATGATCATCTACTTCTGTGATTAGCACATATGAATGTGAGGCTAGCAGCCGACTTGTAGGCAAAAGGCCTTCTAGGTCTGTCGCACAATGGAGTGTAGAGCGTAAATAGAATATTAAAGTAATATGCAAATTTAATTAATTTCATACAAAACAAACATCATAACCATAGCTCCGAATTAATTAAACTAGCGTTCATAAACCCAATACACCTTCGCATTCATTAGAATGGTAGAGGTAAAATTGACATTTTAATCTCGCTGTCCATTAGCGTGATGTAACAGCATGCCTGACCAGCATCCCAGGGACACAAGGCTCGATTCTTATCTATACCATAAAATTTTATTTCGGTACAAGGTTTCGAACGGGGTTCGATCAGCCTAATGAAGACAACTGAGTGCCTTATTCATATAAGAATTCGAGAAATTCTGTTAAGAAAACTAAAACTTAGACTGGAGTTTATCCATCACGTTAACCATTTGAATTAATTGTTACAACTTCCCACTCAATAAAATAAATTAATTCGTTCATAATAAAATAAACACTAAAAAACAGCATAATTCTTGATATTATTAAAAATAAATCTTGAATAACAAATTGATATGAACTTCACAATTTAGGATAATTTTCTCTTCGCCAATCAAGTGGCGACATCCATTTCGGTCCACATTAGCACTTCGCAGCTGTCATGGATTTATTTGTATTAGTTAGTGAGGATCCCTTCTTTCCAGTAACGATTACTGTGTTTGGCTGCCAACCCAAGGACTCGAGTTCGATTCCCGATTTACCATAGATTTTTTTCTTTAAGTAGGTTCTAGGCCTATAGGGTCTAGAATGGGGTTTACTCAGCCTAGTGGGACTGAGTAGCTACTGGATAAGAGAAGTAGCGACATCCGGTTAAGAAAACTGAAACCAAAGTTAAGGGATTTAGTCATGTTAACCTCCTAACTCCCTGTATTGCCATCTGATAATAACAATAATCATTTCAGTTGGCTCTTCGGAGCTGTCGTAGCCTACTATGAATATTATGTTAGATTGTCAATATACGTATTTCAATGTCGTATTTCAATTAATTAACAAACTTGTTTGTTTTATTTTCAAGGCATATGTTGCATGCGCTTGGGGAATTTCCAACATTGGATATGTTATGATCTGCTATGGTATTACGAATTCCATATCAGCCATTACAATGGGATCAATTGTCAAGTTGACAGGTCGTGTGCCTGTTGTTTGCGGTGCATTTGTCCTTCATTTGGGAATTCTGATAGCTCTACTGTGCTGGGCTCCTACACCAGATGATAAAATACTATTCTTTGTGGTCACTGGTCTATGGGGAATCTGCGACGGAGTATGGCTTGTACAAATCAACGGTAAGTGTGTTTGTGTGTGTGTGTGTGCGTGTGTGTGCGTATATATATATATATATATATATATATATGTGTGTGTGTGTGTGTGTGTGTGTGTGTGTGTGTGTGTGTGTGTGTGTGTGTGTGTGTGTGTGTGTGTGTGTGTGTGTGTGTGTGTGTGTGTGTGTGTGTGTGTGTGTGTGTGTGTGTGTGTGTGTGTGTGTGTGTGTGTGTGTGTGTGTGTGTGTGTGTGTGTGTGTAATTCACTGGCACTATCGAACCCATAGGTTCATGGCCGCGTGGTGGGTCAATCCCTACCTAAGAACGATTAACCAATCACTTATAAATGATTAGTCTATATGTAGCTGGCAAGTCATCGAAAGGCTGTGGCAAAGAACTGAACTGAGTCTTCTTGGAAAGCAAAGGAGATTTAATAAGTTGTTAACTAACTCGCAGACTAGTAGTCAATTCTTGGATTTCCTCTTCCATACCACATTCGTGCCACATGGCATGCCCAACGCAGTCTACAAGACTTAACCCTTAAATTGACAATGTATCCTATAGGATGCATCAGTAAGTTTACTTTATGTTATATCTAATATATAAAAATGAATGTTTGTGTGTTGGTTTGTTTGTTCGTACTTCATGCGCGGCCACACCGTTGATGCGATTGTGTTGGGGCTTTTTGTAAAATGTTCAGAAGATTCCCGGGATGAACTTTGGCTATAAAGGAGTTGTGATACTCAACTCCAACACACTTAAAAATCGCCCTTTGTAGTGGAAAACGTGAAAAAAGTAGCTCTTTGGACGCTTAAATGGTTTACGCTGCCTAAACCATAACACATACACAAAATATGTATACAGAATTGAATATCTGAAAATGCTCTACAAAAACGTCCACGACAGCATATGTTTATCTCTAACGGATAACTCACAATAACTAGTTTTGTATTTCATTGATGCCAAGAAGATCGAGACAAGTACGTAGATTCCTGTGCAAGCATGGCAGAACATGACGGGTATTCTTTTACGGATAATTCACAATATCGAATTTTGTCTTTTAGCTCATTTATGCCTAGAAGATCGAGATAAGTAGAATCCCGGGCAACACCGGATAATCAGCACGGGGAATCTTAAAATAATTACGATATACATTTACTGTATAGCCTAATTATTTTTCATATTACTCATTCAATTAATCATAAGAAGTACATTAATTTTCGTCTTACAGCTCATTTATGCCAAGAACATTGTATGTGTTAGCTCTTAGTATCTCCACACTATCGCCTAACAATACAACAACATCAGCACAGACTAATGCCTCCTTTTTTTTTATTTCTTTCTTTGTCTTTTTTTTTTTCCTTTTACACTGTTCTTCCTTTTTTGTTTTACCTTTGTTAATCTTTTTATCTTATTCACACATACTAACACAAGACAGGACACACACCCACACCCAAGGTAGAGATTTAAAATCCCCTTACCCCGCCGGAAATCGAACCTGGGTCGCCGAAGTGGAAGGTAGGGACTCTACCGACTACGCCACGGGGACGGACTTTCGAGTAGTCAATTCTTGGATTTCTCCTTAATACCATTAAGTTGTGCGTCTTTTTCATCCTCTAAAAATTGTATGGCATGCTCTAGTACAAAATTGAATAGTAAAGGGATAGTGCCTTTCCTTGTTCTTCCATTGTGGATTTCAAAAGTATCTGAAAACTATTTGCGTACGTGCATTCTCCTCTTTGTGTCATTTAGATACATTCGAATAAGTCTAAGTAACTTTTTAGAAATTCCGAACTCCAGCAGGATACTAAGCTATATAATTTCTCCCTCTTAATTGAATCGATGCCTTTTTGAAGTCTACATGTAGTTCATACGAAAAGTTATTATATTCTCATTTATTTTCCAGAATCTGTTTTTATACTACTAAAAATCGAATCTGCTGTAGACCTATTTTTTTTTCTAAATCCAGATTGAGATCACCTCTTATGTCGTCAATATAGGGAGTAAGTCTGGATATTAATATTTTTGTTAGAATTTTGTACAAAGATGAAAGTAATGAGATGTCCTTGTAGTTGTTGCAATTAGTTTTATCTCCTCTCTTATAGATTGATACGATAATCAATTATTTCCATGCATTTGGAGGAGCATCTTTTTTTCCAAACCATACTAAGCAACCTATATAAATCTTATCCATCAATTTCCTTCTCTGATTTTATCAGTTCTGTGAAATCCCATCTTAACCTGGTACTTTATACATTTTTATTTTTCTATCGCCATTTCAACCTCTAATGCATTTCGTTCTGTGACTAATATTTCTACTGATTGTAAATCATCCTCTTTGGTATTTAATATATATATATATATATATATATATATATGTATATATATATATATATATATTTAACATACTCCTGGAATCTGCAATTATATAGAGCTATTTTCATTTACGAATTATGTTTGTTGTAGCCTGAAACCCTTTTCACTCTACCCTAATTTCCTTATATAATTCTTTGATGTTCCCATGTTATTAATATTATTATTATTATTATTATTATTATTATTATTATTATTATTATTATTATTATTATTATTGTTATTATTATTATTATTATTATTATTATTATCATTATTTAATATGTTTGTTAAATATTATTCCCTGAGAGAAGTTAATAATAATAATAATTTATCTATCTTCGGGTTTTTACAGCTGCTGCCGTCTTCCCGTGCCAAACCTACAAAGCCCACGATCTTGGGCATCTTCAATGCTTAGCCCTCTGGCTTGCATTACTGTCTTTATGTTTTCCTTCCATAATAATAATATTATTATTAACAATAATAATAATAATAATAATAATAATAACAAGAATTAAACGTTATCTCAGTCAAAAAATTAATTTATTATGTCGACGTTTCAATATCCTTCTGTGAGATCATTTTCAAGATATGGTTGTTTATAAAAACATAGTTACCAACACAGACATTTTCTTTTTACAAATTTAAATGTGCAAATTTAAAATTCCAGTCCACCGCTGTGGTCTCGAGGTAGCGTGCTGCCTTGTCACGCAGCGGGCCCGGGTTTTATCCCCGCTCGGGGTTTTTCCTCACCTGTAAGACAAATGTCAGGATACTTTAAGGCTCAAACGGTCCACGAACATCATCTGGTCATCATTATCATCAATATCATATTCACCTCATTAGATTAAGTTTAGGTTTAAGGCCTCTCCTGGCGCATCATTACCCATCGTCATCACCCATCATATCATTGGGGCAACGTAACCCCGCCTCCCAGGCGCCCCAACCTCAGAAGTGGGTTACAATACGCCAATTCCAGGAGAGAATTCGTGAAATGTCGAATGACAAACAGGTGGCACTGAACAAAAAAAAATGAATTCCAATTTACGAATGATTAAAAATATTTTTAAAAAATGTTTTGGTGATGGTAACTATGTATTATAAACAAATGTCTTGAAAATGATCTCACACAAGGAGATTGAAACATCGACTTAATAAATTAATTTTTTTCACTGAGATAACGATTAGTTCTTCTTGTTATTATTATTATTAGTATTATTATTAGTATTATTATTATTATCATTATCATTATCATTATCATTTATTATTATTATTGTTATTATTATTATTATTATTATTATTTATTATTATTATATATTATTATTATTATTATTATTATTATTATTATTATTATTATTATTATTATTATTATTATTATTATTATTATTATTATTATTATTATTATTATTATTATTATTATTATTATTATTATTATTATTATTATTATTATTATTATTATTATTATTATTATTATTATTATTATTATTATTATTATTATTATTATTATTATTATTATTATTATTATTATTATTATTATTATTATTATTACTCTACCAACCGAAGCAACTTTGTATTTTCTTAGAAAGTCATTTTCATATTTGAATATTTTAGTTCATCAGTATATTAAATCGTGCACAAAGATTAAAATGATAAATTCTTTGTTTTTGACAGCATACTGTGGTATTCTGTTTCCATCGAGAGAAGAAGCTGCCTACAGTAATTTCAGACTTTGGGAGTCTCTCGGATACATCATTGCCTACGCCTACAGTTCATTTATATGTGCACCTGCTAAGATTTACATTCTTATAGCTGTATTGATCATAGGAATGTGTGGTTATCTTCTAATCGAATGGGAAGAAAGCAAGAAATTAAAACAAAAACAAAATGAATGAACGACATTATACAATACCTGATTTCACAATATGAAATCACGTTTTAACTTGACCTACGTTAGGTCAAAACAATTATTATGTAATATCCTTATTCATTAAGATGTGTTTTATATTACTGATGCCAATAAAGAATGTATTTTATTTCATATGATGTATGGTCTCTAATATTTAAGGACAGAATGCAGAGGTCTATAAACTGAATACTTGGAGATGGAGAACAATGGTTGGAAATGCAAGCATGTTTCTGGTGCTACAAGATCTTGAACTTAACGATAATATAGTTAATATTCATCCCATCGTTTATTAACAGTTTCAAACGATTCTATAATATGGGCTTTCTTCTTCTTCGTCATCTTCTTACATTATAGGTTTAAACCTGTTGTTCCTTCAATTCTTGTTGCCTTATCTTAGGTCGTCATACCACCGCTTTCTGGTACATCCCTGTTATCTTCTGCCCCTAGGTAAATTATCCCTTGCAGTCTTGACAATTCTATTGTTGTCCATCCGACTTAAATGCGTATCCCATTCTTGTTTCTTCCTATATACCCATTTCTTAATATCTTCGACTGCACATGTTTCTCTGATACTTTCACTCCTTTCTCTATCCCATAAAGTTTTCCCCATAATTTTACGAATCATTTTCATTTTTGTTATTTCCGATAATAATTTTGTTTTTTGCAGTATCTAGTCTTGTTTCTGCCTGATAAGTTATAATAGGTCTTACTACTGTTTTATAAATTCTGGCCTTAGTTTCTGATTTTAAATGTTTATTTTTCCAAATTATATCAATAAGACAGTTTAATTCCTTTTAATAGCACGTTGTCTGACTTCTTCTTCTTCTTCTATATTCCCGTGTTATTTCAATTCCTAAATATTTGAATGTATTTAAATTAAAAATATTAATTAATTTCAAAATAATATAGGGAAAACTATGTAAGCCTACAATAAATCGAAAAACTCCTATGTCTTGTATAAATAATAAATTTAAAAAATGAAGTAATCTATCATTAACAGTATTAATGTATCATAAAGATTGTTATGTAAGGCTAATATAAAATATATAACTTACTAACTCACTGGCACTAACGAACACGTATATTCGTGTCCATGCAGACATAAGCTCTCCATTCATCCCCAACTTGAACCAACGTTTTCCAATCATTCCCTGTGTAATGTATTTCCTTCAAACATGGTTAATGTTATTCTCCTACATCATTCTTGGTCTACCAACTGGGTGTTTTCCCTCTGATTTTCCTACAGGAAGCTTCCATGGTCTCTTTCGTTCCCCATTCGTGCCACATGTCCCGCCCATCACAGTCTACGAGACTTAACTGTTCTTATTATATCTGGTTTCCTATAAAGAGCATGTAGCTCACTGCTATGAAGTCTTCTCCATTCTCCTCTCTGTTCACCTCTCGTTGGTAATGTATATTAATATTTAGTTTTAAATACGTTTTCTTTGGAAAAGATAGGCATAAAAAAGAGTAATAGCATGTATAATTAACCCAGATCAGTCTGAATTTATTTTATTAAGACCCACCTTTTCTTTATAAGCTTCTTATTTAACCATAAACGTAAACTTGAAATTAATTAATTTTTTCACCGTTTGAAGTTATTTTTACGCGCTTTATATTAGCTTGACCTGTATCTATGTATGTGACGGAATCTTTCAACGCGATTTTCACCCACTTAAAATCATTGGATCGACTTGAAACTTTTGTATACTTGTAAAGGACCCGTGACAATACATTAATTTCATTTTTTTCTAAAATCCTGTCCAGAATTATCAGAAAATAAAAAAAAAGTGTCTTTGTATCTATGTAACGGAATCTTTGAACACGATTTTTTTCACCCACTTAGAAACATCGGACCGACTTGAAACTCTATATACTTGTAAAGGACCCGTGACAATACAATGATTTCATAGTTTGTTTGAAACATCCTGGCCAGAATCATCAGAAAATCAAAAAAATTAAAACTGGTATAATAGGTTGCGGACTTGTCGACTTTTTAGTCAATCGATGTAAGAGCTCAGTTAGTAGAGCGGTGAACTGTAGTGGTATATAATTTCAGTAATCCATAGGTCGCTGTTTCAAATCCGGCTGGTAGGATTTTCTTTTTTATTTTTTAGAAGATTATTACGTTATGTCATACTACAATAGTATCGAATTTAAAGATATTTACATTTTTATCTTATTCTGTAAAATATTAAAACTAAAAAATAAAAAATAAATAATAGTTTAATAAACTAAAACAACACGCTTTATTAGAAAACCGAAGTAAAAAATGAAAAATAATTTTAATTTCCAACACGCTTGGGATAAAATTAGAGTAGTCAACAAAAAATCATCCCCAACACATATAGAATAAAACTAGAGTTATCAACAAAAGGAAAATAATTTTACCATCAAAAGCGTGGGGTGCGTTTTATGATTTTTACATTTTATTCTTAGAGACTTTACTTTTACCAATATCTGTTTTTTATCAAATATATTAATTGATATAGAGCACCCCACGCTTTTGATGGTAAAATGATTTTATTTTTGTTGATAACTCTAGTTTTATTCTATATGTGTTGGAGATGATTTTTTGTTGACTACTTTAATTTTATCCCAAGCGTGTTGGAAATTAAAATTATTTTTCATTTTTTAGTTCGGTTTTCTAATAAAGCGTGTTGTTTTAATTTTTAAAACTATTATTTATTATATTGTACATTTAGTGAGAAAAATCTCGCAGTGTCTTTAATTTGAATATGGGCACACCACATAGAGGATAATTTGTGTTAAGGTCAAAACCAAATATTAATGGGAGCAACTGTATATCATAGGAAATTCACTATTGTAGCATAGCGGTGATAATAACAATTGACAGAACTGAACCCATTGTTTTCGCTTATAATACATTGTAGGAGTGTAATTAGTAATTACTATTCTCCTAGTAATCTCCATAAACTATCCCATATTTCACGAACAAGTTTACAAGTTTCACAAGAACAAAACATCATCAACTCAAAGTCCGGTGTGTGATCGATCATAACTTTATTTAGCGTCGTTGCCAGCTCTGTGTGACGAACCTCTCGTGAGTTCAAGATCTCGTGATGCCTGAAATTTTGATTTGCAACCATTTGTTCCTTATCTAAAAAAAATTATCTATAATTTGTAAAATATTCCTATCAAAGTTTTCAGACACTGTATGAATAATATTGAAAGCCTCAGCTAATAAAAAGATAATATTAAAAAATGACATGTACACAGGAGAATCTAATTAGGGAAAATATAGGATTCTACCAAACCCCTGATAAATCTACATTTTAGGGTTCTGCACTCCCTCCTGCCATCTGAATGTAGTTTTAATCTAACCAACAGTTAATCATCAACATTCTATCAGATATAAGCTAAATTAACTTGTATAATATGTTATTTAAAATACAAGACACGTAATTTGCACATAGTCTAAGTTTTAGCCTACAAATAATATCTGGTGATTTTCTTGTTCACACCTTTTTCATTTTGATAAGATATTTCACAACCTAAATAGTTGACATTTTGTACTTGTTCTAGGCATCGGTTATTAAATCTTCTCCTAAGACCGGTCACTGTGACCGGTAACAAATCATGTTCTAGTTAAAGTATACCTACAAGAATTTTTAAAGTGCATTAACAAAGTAATGGTATTCTTAGGAGAAGATCAATCAGAAGTAAGATAATAAACAATAACCAATGCCTAGAACAAGTATAAATTTTCAACTATTTAGGTTGTGAAATATCTTATCAAAATGAAAGAGATGTGAACAAGAAAATCGCTAAATTTATACAAATCTTAGGAATAATAAATAATACATTAAAAGCTAAATTAGTACAAAAATCCACAAGATTAAAAATGTAGAATACTTTTGTATTCACGTAGACTTTCACGGCCGGAGTTGCTATGTTTCTTGATGAAGGTTTTCGGGCTGTAGGCCGTGGTCGTGAGGCTTATAGTTCCCCGACGTTTCGCCAAAGACTGCGTCTGGCATCCTCAAGCGTTGTCTTGATCATCATAGAATACTTTAGCATTATCCTCCCTTTTATACGGAAGTGAGATTTGGACATTAAGAAAAAAGATACAGGAGCAGAATCAAAGCAACGGAAACGAAATTTCTCAGAAGGAGAGCAGGATACACTTTTAGATCGAAAAAATAATGAAGAAATTTTAAAACAATTAGAAGTAAAATCAGTAAAATAAAAACTCAACATATATAAATTAAACTAGCTAGAACATGTAAAAGAATGGATAATTCAAAAATTCTAAAAATTGTGATGCAATATAAACCCAAGGGGCATATACGACAAGGAAGACCTCTTAAAAGACTGCTAGGTGGGTCCACAACAGGTCTACAAATGCCTAATTCGTGACGGATGACGATGATGATTAACAAAACAGACATTAAAAAAACTGTAAATACAAAACCGTAAAATTGATATCAATAGTTCATAGGGATTTTGTAACTGTAAATATTCTTAAATCGTTTAAAAATTGCATGTAGTGTTACGATGTAACGGACCATGCAGTATTAATAATAAAGAAACACTACCATCTGCCTCTAATCAAGGTACGTGAAGCGGGAGCACGTCGGCTTCTCACGCTGCAGGTCTGAACTAGATTTTACCAGATTCCTCTGTTTATATAATCAAATCCTATTATTTAGTAAGACTTTGTATGTAAACATTAAGGCGAATATGACAAATATGTCGGATACATTAGAGAGCAACAGAAAAGTTACCTAAACTAGGGTAATGCTGAATGATGAATAATACGGAACATACTTAGGAACAGGGTTAGAAGAAGCTAAATCTGCTGTAGTAACTTCCTAAGTTGCGAAATATCATACACAGCAGAAACAGACATAAATAACAAAATAAATAAGTTTAATTATATAACAGATACACTAAAAAGAACTTTGAAAAATAAAGCCAGGAAAGACTATAATGAAATTGTACAAGACAATGGCAGTGCCTATTATTACTTATGGATCCGAAACATGGACAGTGACAACACAACAATTTGCCAGGATACAAGCTGCTGAAATGAGATTCCTCAGACCAATAGCAAGATATCAAAGAACAGACAAAAAACATAACACAGAAATAAGACAACTAAAAATAGAGGAATTAAACACAACAATAGAGAAGTACAGAACAAACTGGAAAGAACACTTGGCAAGGATGACTGAGAATAGAATACCAAAAGCAGCATACAACTATTCACCACGAGGAAGGAGAAGTTTGGGAAGACCAAGGAAAAGATGGAAAGAGCAGCAATTTGGAGCCGTAACAAGCTAGTAAATAAGCCTAAACCGTGAAGAAGAAGTAGAAGAAGAAGAAGTAACTATTTTTTATAACTTTAATTATGATTAGTTGATCCAATTATTTTGATTGAAAGACTGAATTGACCTTAGGGATAACAGTGTAATTTTGATTGTAAGTTCGGTAGTGACGCGCCTCTTGCAAAGCAGTGCACAATACAGCTGGTTGATATTATGAGCAGATAAACAACAGCACTTAGCATCTTCAACATTCCGCTGTTTGGCATTATACACCATTCCGGAATACCTCAGTTTACAGTACCAGTAGATAAACGAAAATACGAATATGATACCAGTAAAATGTTATCATAAGAAAAAGTATTGCTATATACTCTAAAATTCTTACACACACCTACCTTAGCTTTTATATGTATAAAAATGAATTTCGGTGACTACAAGAATGCAATAAAAGCCATATGTGACATGAGATTGTAAGATTTTTATCATTCATGGTAACGAAATATTGTTACTGTTTTTTGTTGGTTGTCAGATATTTTCAGTATGGCGGCGATCTGTTCTAATATACTTCAGTTTTATTTAATATTTACATCCAATGTTGTGGTTTATTTAGCAGATTGGAGAGTTGTATTTTATACATAATCGAAGCGATCTACAATTCAGGTTAAGTTTAAGAAGAATAAAATAATTGAGGGTAGATTATGCTGAGTGTATGGTACATACATATTATGCAGTGATAAAACAACCGCCATTAACTTCATAAAATACTTGTACGGAATGACAAAAAAATCGAATTAGTGTTACTAACCTTTTTATGCTGATTCTTTGAAACTTTACACCAATAAAAAACATGCACACGCCAAAACAACATATATAATACATATTTTATTTCACATTTACAGAAAATCACTTAGTACAACATGATTAAATACGGAACGATTACCGAAAACTCCTTACTTCGCCCGCGCCCGCTATAACTGAACACCGGAAAGAAAACAGAGCGAGACATTGGGACTTCGATTGTATCGATAGTATCTTTTGCGTTCCAAGTTCAAAACCTGCGCGAGTTTTTTCTTCTAAAATCTATACCACAGCAATAAAGTTTACTTAATTTTAAAATACATTTTATACTACTTGGAAATATTGGCATTATTCAAATACATTTCTTTATTTAAAGTGACTGTGAAATTCACTGTCAACAAAAAAATAAAATAAAATAAGAGACAGTGATTCCGTGGCAAAATGAAGCACCGGGTCAAATTCCCGGTAATAATTAACCCATTTTTTTCAGTGATTTCTATAATCGCTAGATCAGGGCTGTTAATAAATGCTCACTAGGTGTGAAAAGGTGGTCCTCCCCTTCCTACCCGAATGCAGGTGCACCCCCAATGAAATAACACAACTGACCAGAGTACCAGTGTCTTGCCTATTTGACGTAGGATTGAATAGCGGGGGGGGGGGGCGGAGAGTCTCTTCACACCTAGTAAGCACTTATTAACAGGCCTGCGCTAGAGTCTGCAGAATTTTAATTAAATTCCATCTGCCCCGAATCTTTAAGTTTAGAACTAGTATTCGGGAGGTACTTGGTTTAAATCCCTGTGCCATTCAACCTAAGTTTATAACCTATTTTCAAGGCAAATTCTGGGTTGGAATTGTATTGCCATGACCCATTTCACAACATCAAAATATCACTAAATATAAATAAAAATGCAAAGTAAATAAATAAATTGATGCTATATTATCTAGATGTTAAAGGCGTCTTTATATATAAAAATGTTTACGTCCATTGTACTAAGTGTTTTTGTCAATTCTTTATAGAGATGATTATATACATTGGCGACTTAAATATCAATCGATTAATTTACACTTATTTTGATTCTTTGGACATTCAGAAGTTTACATTTGAATTCTACCTGGATTTGGTATAATTTCTCATATTATATACCAAGTTTTTAATACTTTTGCATAGTCCTAACCACAGAAATATACATTCATTGATGTTATTGTTTAAATACATTTCTTCCATGGGTGATTTCCTCTGCTATATCCATTTTCTTCTAAGGATAAAATTGGAAAAATCAATAACAAATTTTAATAATTCTTACAAAAATGGTAAATAAAGATATCGACATTTACGTTATTTCCAAATGATTTGCTGGTAAATGTAAATAGGCCTAATCTATCACCGATTTGTTCTTTTTTCACCTAACGATTTTGGCCTAACAAGGATATTTGTTTGCTGCTTTCAGACTATATTTCGATTAGGTTTTAAGACTATTTGGTCTTAAACTTAATATCCAACACCATTGCCTAATCTCTCAGCTTCGAGACCTTAAAATCTACAACTATCAGTATCGTTCTCTAAGTTCAAACATGAACTAAATTAATATTTCATATAGAGATTCTTTATAGTTTAAGTAATTACAATTCGATAGAGATTAAAGCCTAGTAATTATATACAAATACTGTTAAGCTAAAATTCTACATCCCCATGTACAAATATTCCTATAGGCTATCAATAATTTAGAATTTTGTAAATTGAAACATTGTACGTCATTTTTCTGATAAATACATTTTAATGTCATTATAATGAGGTAGTCAACCGCTATGGTCTCGAGGTAGCGTGCTGCTTTGTCACGCAGCGGGCCCGGGTTCGATCCCCGGTCGGGGCAGTTTTTCTGGGTGAGGTTTTAATCGGGGTTTTTCCTCACCTGTAAGACAAATGTCAGGAAAACTTTAAGGCCCAAACGGTCCCCGAAATCATATGGCCATCATCACCATCCTTATCATTATCATCCTTCATCGGTGTGGAAAGCAATGGGAAACTACCACACCTATAATTCCGTAGTAAAGCTGCAAGCATAGCATGAAAATGCTATGATTGTAGTGAGGAACCTGCCTTCGGGCAGAATTACTATGGATGGATGGATAATGAGGTAAATGGACTAGGCATAATTCACGAAACGTAAAGATATAATCGAAACTACATTTATAAAAACACGAAGAGTACCGGTATTAATCTATTTAGATTTTATGCATTTTTTTCCCCCTTTTGTGACCATAAATTGTGTCATTATCATAATATCGATTTTAGTGTCGTAACCTGAATTATGTCACTTTAAATCTGTAAAAAAAATGCGTTACGGTACAAAAGTGAACATCCAATTTTCGAGCATAATTTTTATATTAAAATGAAGCTTAGGCATATTCAACAATTAAATTAAAAAATGGGAATGATGCAGCAACAAACCCAAACTATTTTACATTCCGCCTCTATTAGTATACTACAAGTAACGTCGAATTGCTAGCTGTAATGCAACGCTGATCGAAGCTAAGGTTTTTTTTTTTTGCATGAATTCATAAGATCATCATCATCCAGGGATTAAGCCTGTTGGCTCGTTCCCGTTTCATGAAAGCTAGAATTGTTAAAATTGTTCAGACCATCTTCTGTGTGGGCGTCCAACATTTCTCCTCCCGTGCGCTTAATAATTTAACAATTTTTTTTTAATCTTTCTTATGGCATTCTATCAATATGTTCTTTCCAGGCGTTCCTATATTTAATTATTCGGTTTTTAAGTTTGAAAATATTTAGTTCCTTTCTTATATCTTCATTTCTTTTCTTGTCCAGCAGAGAATACCCCACTATATTTTTCAAAAATCTCATCTCAGCTCCTTCCAATCTTTGTTCTTGTCTTTTAGTGATCGTCCAACATTCTGATCCATACATCTATACAGGAACAGCCATTACTGTATAAAATTTCATTTTTGTTCCTTTTTTTCGTGTTTTTAAGGGTTCTTTTAATAGTGCGACACATTAGATTAAATTTATTTAGAATTCATAAGATATAGGCTGTTAATAAATCCATGTCACCGAACATTATTTAAAGTAAATTACTTTACATAAGAACAAGTTAGTGTACACCGGATTAGTTTACAGTTTACTGATTAATGATTAGGCCTATATAATTTATTTGGTTAGAGTAAAGAGAGGCAAGTCATTTTGGTATACAAGTCTAGTTCAATGAATAACATGTATGCAATATATTTGGTTAGGTTAAAGAGGACCAAGTTATTGTATATTAGATTAGTTTATAGTTTACTGAATAATATGTATTTGAGCCTAATTTGTTTAGGTTAGAAAGTTAGACAAGTTAGTGTGCACCAGATTAGTTCATAGTTTAGGCCTAGTGAATAATATTTATATGAAGTAATTTTGCTGTTATTCTTTTTCAAGAGATACTAACGATGATATAACGATTATTACTGTCGACAATCAATTCAATTAACCAAAATTTGGTGAGATTCTTTATCGCGTGGAAATTAATTTTGTTATATTTCTTTTCTGAGTAATTTTGGAAACATAGCACTGCCATTTTTATTACAATGCATTATTTATTTAGTTTCACTTCTCTTCTGATGATAACCATGTTTCGCCATAGAGTAAGAGTAATTACTGTATGGTTTCCACCATAAATTAACATTTGAATATCGATAGTGGTGTCACAACCACAAGGCCGCTATTTTTTTGAGGCAACATAAAAATTACTAATTTATAATTTATCTCTCTCTTTTTTTTCTGCATCATCTGCAATTTTGTATGTTTAACTTTACTAAGATTCCTTTTAAAAAATCTCAAAATTCGGATGCTCACTTTTAGCGTCTTTTACAAAAACTGTAGCCTAATTTAAGACTAGGCCTACTGCAAGCTCGTCACTAACGAAAGAACATTTTATAAACGAATAGTAATCTATATTTTAATATTTCATAGTTACTAAATATCCTTGGTTGCTTTTCTGACATAGTTCTATTACCTCAAACAACAAGTGTATGATTATTATGATCAAGCAGAAATAAACTCAAAACTATCTTAAATTAGAAGTAATCATGCAATTAGTCGTTTATTACGTTGTATAATAATCATACGCAAATCTTAGGTTGGATGTTAAGAAAAAATCTGGGTTTTTAAGATCCATTCCACCATTAATTATTCCATCCATAGTAATTCTGCTCGAGGACAGGTCTTTCACTGCAATCATAGCATTTTCATGCTATGCTTTGCAGCTTTACTAGGGAATTGTAGATGTGGTAGCTTCCCGTTGCTTTCCACACCGGTGAAGGATGATGATGATGATGATGATGATGATGATGATGATGATGGCCATATGATTTCGGGGACCGTTTGGGCCTTAAAGTCTTACAAGTGAGGAAAAAACCCCGATAAAAACCTCACCCAGGAAAACTGTCCCGACCGGGGATCGAACCCGGGCCCGCAGCGTGAGAAGGCAGCACGCTACCTCGAGACCACAGCGGTGAATTCATTAATTATTATTTCATAATTCTTTAAGAGGTTAACATCAATAAATGTATTCAAGATGCATGACTATACACAACAAAGCAAATGCACAGCCTACTGATATAAATCCAACTATCCTAAGACACTATATAACCTAAGATACTCGATCGTCTCAACATAAAATAAAAATAAAGATTGCGTCTATAAAATTTATAAGATGCGACGAAGGAGATACGACCATCTATTATTAACGCACATTCGTTAATAAAAATATAATTTTATCAGAAAGCCATGAAACTAACTATACAGTTAATACAATACGATTTAATAGATGTTTCAAGTTTTATGTACGTTTGGTTAAATAGTTGGTTCCTGGTTGGTGATGTAAGGAAAATATAATACTTATTCCTGAAATGAAGCTATTTCTATCGAAGACTGAAAACAAATTATACTATAATTTGGTTTCTGTTATTAAACTGTGAAATAAATAATCATGGCAGAAGATGAAGAAAGTGAAGCAATATCTGAAGTTGAAGAAGAAGGCGTAGAAGAAGACGTCACAAAAGAAGTTACAGGCGAATTTAAACCTTCAGAAAAATGGAGAATTATGAAGAATATAGTGGTGATAAGTTTTGCTTTTATGTTTCATTTCACAGCATTTCAAGGTGCAGGTAATCTCCAAAGTTCTGTAAATGCTGAAAAAGGAATTGGAACTGCATCTTTAGCAGCTGTCTACTTCGCGTTCATTTTTTCTAATCTATTTGTCCCAGTAGTCATGATCAAGTAAGAATTTTAAATAGTTATTTTCTGTTTCTCATATTAATCGAGTTACCTTCTAAAAACATTTGACGAAATTCCGATATTAGCTACATAGTATGTTCAACGTCTCCTATTTTGCTATCTGGCTAATAACGAGGCCAAAAGTTACAAAAGTCCAATATTTGGACAGACCTATTTTCCAAGCTGTGAAATTCATACGCAGGTAGTAAGGCGTCTCACCATATATATATATAATATATATATATATATATATATATATATATATATATATATATATATATATATATCTGTTCAGGTCGGTTTTGGGGGTCTTGGAACCTGAAAACTGTTCTTTTTCTTTTTCGTTATTTTTATCTTTCCTCATTTTGTAGGACTTACATTTCCCTTGGAACGTACAAATCAATGTTCTGATTGCAAGCCGAGATGCAGGAACTCTGAACTACACATTAGACAAGTATACCATCCATCCATAGTAATTCTGCCCGAAGGCAGGTCCTTCACTACAGTCATAGCATTTGCATGCTATGCTTGCAGCTTTACTAGGGAATTGTAGGTGTGGTAGCTTCCCGTTGCTTTCCACACAGGTGAAAGATGATGATGATAATGATAATGAGAAGGATGATGGTGATAATGATGGCCATATGATTTCGGGGACCGTTTGGGCCTTAAAGTTTTCCTGACATTTGTCTTACAGGTGAGGAAAAACCCCGATAAAAACCTCACCCAGAAAAACTGCCCCGACCGGGGATCGAACCCGGGCCCGCTGCGTGACAAGGCAGCACGCTACCTCGAGATCACAGCGGTGGACAGACAAGTATACAGTGGCAGGAAATTTAATCCTGATTTCCATAGTGGAAATAGGGACGAACTACGCCTCAGTTGCGAACTATTGAATGACTCATTGAAAAATTAACATTTTTTTTTTCTTTAATGACTGAATAAGGCTATGAAAAACCTCGATTAAGTTGCTTGGGTCGATGTTTTCTATCTGGGACTCATCGAATATGAATATCAAAAGCCCACCTGAGTCAACTCAGCAAGCAGATAAAAAAAATATATTACGAATTTTATTATCTTAAACCCAAATGCACAATTTTTATCAATCCAAGCTATATTAACAGATTTTCCACTTCTAGTGGCCACTGAATCAATATATATTTTTTATGAGGTGGGCATTGATTCAATTTGAGCCTTGTGCATCTGTTTCTTACAAATACATACTTAAGAAGAAGAACAACAACAAAGTGCACAATTTAATAAAAATTGGTAACATCATTTATTATAATTCTATCCAGAATTGTAATAAGACTCGCCTCAATCCTTTCTAAGAAAAAATTTAAATTGAGCAACTTTCAATAAGTTGAATAGTTTGAGTTTTTTGGAAATTCCCTAAAATGTACAACATATTTGAAAATTGTGCTTAAAATTGACAAAAACTGCCAAAAAATCAATAATTTTTCAAGCAAGTATAATAAGTTATTATACAAATAAGGCACATTATTTCCGAGCAAGGATTCTTGATTACAATATTTAACTAGTAAATTACAGAAGTTACTCAAGTGAACAGACACATCATTTCATTTACTTCCAGGGAAGATGTCCTTACAGATTGAAAGTTTGAAAGTTGACAATTTTTTCCCTGACTCCTAAACACAAAGATGCAATCAATTTTTAAGTTGCTATAAAATGTTAAAAATATTGAAAATATTGTGTGTAACTGTGTATATGAGATGATAATTAACTTTATCAACAGACATTCAAGGTTTGTTCAGAGATGTGAGTGTTTTGATATAAGGACCCCATCCATGATCTATGGTGTCTTTACAGTAATTTTATGTCAATATGAAAACAAGCAATAAATGCTTTAAACTCTGTTTGGTGGAGCAAAAATATTACAAAAAATAGAAAATTACAAATACATCAAACCATAATTTCAGAGCATTTTAACATATGGTGTTGAAGTCTGGCAAATTCCTACCAGGGAAATGAAAAGAATTTTAAGTACAGAAATGGATGTTTTAAGAAGATCAGCTGGGAAATCTAGAATGGATAGAATATGAAATAAAGAAATGAGGGAAATTACGGGTGTACAAGAGGAGCAGGACATCATAGACATTATAGAAAAGAAAAGATTACAGTGGTATGGCCATGTCAAAGAATGCCAGAGCAAAGATTGCCTAAAATTGTTATGGAATGGATCACAATAGAAAGGAGGAAGAGAGGTAGACCGAAGAAAACTTGGATAGAAGGGGTACAAGCAGCTATGAATATCAGAGGATTGGAGGAAGATCAATGGATAGACAGAGAGGAATGGCATTTGGTTTCCAGAAGATGGCAGCAGCTGCCATGATACCAGATGATGAAGATGATGATAATAATTTATGTATTATGTCCCTTGAACAAGAACCAGTACACATGATTTAGAATTTAGGCTATATCATCCTTTAAAGACTAAGGCCTCCTACCAAATAGTAGAGTTCTCTATGTATACTCCTTAGGTGAGGTAATCCTAGACAGTAATTAATTGGCTTTAAAATTGCAATAGGAAGTAACATAATGAGGTACTTCTTAAAAAATAATGTGAGTCTGTTGCATCTTACCTCATAAAAGTTGAGTTTGTTTAGGACATGTTTCAAAACACTTGTGTTTCATCTTCAGCTTGTCCAGATTGTTGATTTTTACATTGTCCGCCCTTGCATATCAAATTGCTTTCATCAGGAATTTCAAAATTATGATTCTATCTCTGTTCTTCTGGATGTAGATATTCTCCCAAGTGATGAGTTCTTTAGTATTTTCTAATTGTTTTAATAATTTTATGTTTTTCTGACCAAACGTGAGCAGCTACTGAAAGGGAACACATTAGAAATGTAAAAAAAAGGAGAAGTAGAAAAATCTGCAATAGCTGCTCACCTTTGGTCGGAAAAACATAAAATCAATGTGAACACCAAATTATTAAAACAGTTAGAAAATACTAAAGAACTCACCCTTTGGGAGAAGATATACATCTAGAAGAATAGGGATAGAATAATGAATTTTGAAATTTCCTGGGAGAGAGATTTTATATGCATATGAATCTGAGGTTGGGGTGCATGGAAGGAGGAGTTAAGTTACACCGATGATATGATGGGTGATGATGATAATAATTGTTTGCCAGGAGAGTTCTTAATCATAAACTTAATCAAAGTTGAATACGAATGATGATGATTATGATGGCCATATGTATGGGAACCGTTTGAGCCTTAAAGTTTCCTGTCACTTATCTTGCAGGTGAGGAAAAACCCTGAAAAAATCCTAATCCAGGAAACTTGGCCCAACCGGGGATTGTACCCGGGCCCATGCGTGACAAGGCAGCATGCTATATCAAGACCACAACGATGATTTATTATGTATTATTAATCAACATGTAGATAATTCATAATTGTTATTATATGTATACTGATTAAATGGTAGAGAAAACCTTACAGTCTTAACTCCTTCAGGTAAAATAAATAAATGAATAAAAAGAAAATAAAAATAAATAAGTTAAGCTGGAAGGTATTTTATATTACTTTCTTTAATTTTTCAGATATTTGGGTTGCAAGTGGACGATGGTCATAAGTTTGATAACATACATACCGTACATGGGAGCACAGATCCATGCCAAGTTCATAACAATGATACCTTCAGGTTTACTTCTGGGTCTTGGAGCAGCACCTCTGTGGTGTGCCAAGTGCACTTATTTAAGTGTAGTGGCTGATGTGTACTCAGACATTACAAAAATTCCTAAAGATATATTAACTGTTCGATTTTTTGGCATATTCTTCATGATATTTCAGTTTAGTCAAGTCTGGGGAAATCTTATCTCTTCACTAGGTAGAGTAGCCATGTTTAATTTATAATAACGTGTAGCCGTCTTGAGCTGAAATTTCTCCTAAAGAATTTCTCTTATTATGATCTAGTATCTCCATAGACAGCCTATAAGGTGTAACAGTTACAATGTCTGACTAGCATCCCAATAGTCCCAGATTTGCTTCCTGGCCAAGTTGTAAAATTTTTGGCTCAAGTTTAGAATACCTTTCCCTTGATTTTCCATACTATATTCTTATAATACTGTCCCCCTTATATTCTTCTCCATCTTTACTAACATTCCGTACTATTTTAAATGTTTTGCAATGATACTTATAACATTTTTTACCATTATTAAATATTTATCTATGTACGCAAAAATTTCTTCAAACTTCTGCAGAATCATTGTGCACATACGTGAACATTTAAAGAAACTTCCACTCGATGGTGAAGATATCTGTGAAATCGGAATGACCAACATTCAAAAATATATCAGATTAGTTAAATAAAAATAAAACATAGTTTTATTTGATTTTCATATTTATTATATAATTCAGTGACAGCTGTTTCGGTACACTGTACCTTCTTCAGACATGTTAACAAATTATGAATTGTGTTCCAACTGATCTAAGCAACAATACAACAATATTTATTTAAATTTTTAAATTTAACAAAGGGGATTCATTCAAATCAAGTTGAGAATTTAACAGTTTTTTACTACTTTTAAATTTATTAATTTCTACAGCCTCCAAAAGATCTAACTTCTTACCCTATCACAAATATGTAAAATTTCAAAATTTGGATCGAAACAATGATTAAATTTGAATAGGTGGTTAGCATATTTTGAATTTTCTAAATTTCTGTTATATGCTCTCATGTGTTCCTTTATCCAAGAGATAAAAGGTCTACCAGTTTGTCCTATATAGACATTGTCACATGTGCCACACTTCAATTATTACACCTGATAATTTTTCTTTTTTTGTTTTGGTTTTATTGTTTTTTATTATATTTTGTAGAGTTTTATTAGTTTTAAATGCCACATTAATGTTCGACTTTTTAAAGTGTTTAGATATTTTATTTGAAAGTGGGCCTATGTATGACATTACAACATATTTCTTTATGTTTTCTTTGGGTAAAGGAAAAACTTTGTTACTTGCTTTTTTGTAATGAACCTTCTTAATTAAACATTCTATAATTTCAGGGTCGTAGCCATTATTAACAGCCAATTGTTTAATAATATTCAATTAATTATTATATTCCAAGGGTGAAAGAGGGATATTTAAAAGTCTATGAATGTAACTATTAAAGGCTGCCATCTTGTGAGTATATGGGTGAAGAGAAGAACTATGGATAGAGGTATCAGTATGAGATGGTTTGTGAAAGATGCCAAACTCAAACTTATTATCAATGTGTTTTATTGATAAATCCAAGAAATTTATACTATTATTTGTTTCTAATTCCATTGTGAAATTAAAACTTCTGTGAATGTTATTAATAAAATTTAAAAAGGAATTCAATTGTCTTTTGGTTCCTGTGAAGCCTGCTATGACATCATCTACATAACGATACCAAAATAGAACATTTCTAGCTAATACATTCTTATGTATGGTTTGTTCTAAGTCATCCATAAAAATCTCTGCCAAAAGAGGGCTCAACGGATCACCCATAATCAAACCACCTTTAGCTATGTACAATTTGTTATTAAATTCAAAGTAATTTTGATGTAAGCATGTTTTAAGAGTGTGTAATATTTCTTCAACTACAAAACCACTCACTTTATTAGTTAGTAACATTCTATTAATAATCTCTATTACATCAATAGTAGGTATACTGGGAAACAGATTCTTTACATCAAAAGAAAATTAAGTTATTAGGCAAATCAATGTTCTTTATATTGTCAATTAATTCAATAGAGTTTTTTATACTGTAAATTGGATTGAACTTGGTATTAGATGAAATTATATTTATTAGCTTTTTAGGGTCGAATGTTTGAACGCATTAGACAGTAAAAGGCATTCTCTGCTGATAAAGTTTTATTCAAACACATTTTTCTTACTAAGAAATCTATTCACGCGGTAATAATTGTAAAGCTACCTGACAAGGTACCTTAAGATCGTAGCTCAAGATATAAACTTATGTGAAAATCCCGAAGGGAACCGATGGTAACCGATGTAGTTTGAAACTTATCCAAGATGTCGGACCTTGAAGACTTCGATCATGTTTTCGGTATATGCGGAGAAGAGGAATTTGATACAGCCTACCAAAGAATTCAACTGGAAGAACAGGAGAATCGGCGTAATATTGCGCGTTGCAGACGTGTTTGTATACGGTATTATTTGCGGGATGCAAGCATAAATGCATTCCTCTATAGCAGACGAAAATAACGGAAGTGGTTTTATCGCTGAGAATTCTGGGTAATTCGTTGCCAATATTACGAAAACGTCAACATTCATACATGACCGGTTAAGGCGGCCGTTAATTCGATCTCAGCTCACCAGTGATTGGAGTAATTTGAGTAGAGACTAATGTATTTGCATACGACCCTATAGACATTTTGTATGATGGAGAACTTATAAAGGATACTACTGGTCTAATAGGATAATTTTCCTTATGTAATTTAACTAGGGAGTACAGTTTGGGTAGTTGGGGATTCATTTGTATTCAAAAAAGTTATTAAAAATTATACTATTTTTATAAACATTTATAATTTCTTTTTGATATTTCTCTGTTGGGTCTTTATCAATAATTTGAAAATTATCTGAATTTAGAAAATCTACAGTTTTAGAGATATCCATCCACAGTAATTCTGCCCAAAGGCAGGTCCTTCACTGCAATCATAGCATTTTCATGCTATGCTTGCAGCTTTACTAGGGAGTTGTGTAGGTGTGGTAGCTTCCCATTGCTTTCCACACCGGTGAAGGATGATAATGATAATGGCCATATGATTTCGGGGACCGTTTGGGCCTTAAAGTTTTCCTGACATTTGTCTTACAGGTGAGGAAAAACCCCGATAAAAAACCTCACCCAGAAAAACTGCCCCGACCGGGGATCGAACCCGGGCCCGCTGCATGACAAGGCAGCACGCTACCTCGAGACCACAGCGGTGGACTTAGAGATATAATCATCCTTATTTAAAGTTATTAAAGTTTGTCCTTTATCTGCTCATGTAATAACAATATCATCATTTAAAGTTTTCTTTTATCTTCATCTATCTGATTATAGAATATATGCCTTGGTATTGTTTTCTGATTATTTTTGTGAGAGCATATTTTTCTGACTCAACATTAACTGGTTCAGATAATGTGTTATTATCTTTCAAAATCAATTCACATTCCACACCTAAATTTTCTAGTAGAATATTACTATTGTCAACATTAAAATTAAATTTAAAACCCTTATTTAACAAGTCAATTTCATTTTTAGTAAAATTAGTGTCAGAAACATTAACAAACCGATCAAAAAAACTGTGTTTGGATAAACTAGTAACTTCACTGGATTTCTTAATTCCATGTAATTTTGAGAGTTTGTTTTTTGAATTAAGTATTTCTTATGAATCAAAACACTTACTTTTTGTCTTGTTATAAAATCAATAATGTCAAATTCAATACTATTTAATCTAAAAGTTAATTCTGAATGTATGTACATCAAATATACACTTAAAACATCTCTTCTACTATACTGCAAATTTCTATCTTCTTGGAGCCAAGTTCTCACTGCTGCAGCAGAAGCTTTCCTTGAGGCTGAATTGTTAAAATTAGTCTTGATATTAATATATTTTGGTTTAAGATCATGTTTGATGCAACTGTTGTAAAACCAAATATTCTGTGTGCACTTTTTAATCCGGAGTAATAATTTGAAATATCAGATTAGTGTACACTTCTATCTACCTTCGGGTTTTTACAGCTGCTGCCGTCTTCCCGTGCTAAACTTCCAATGCCTCTGACCTTGTGCATCTTCATTGCTTAACACTCTTGCTTGCATTGCTATCCTCATGCTTTCCTTCCATGTTAACTTTGGTCTTCCTTTTTTCTTCTTTCTAGTCGGTTGCCATTGATATAGTTGTTTTGGCCATTTCTTGTCTTCCATTCTTAAAATATGCCCTAACCATTTTAGTTCCTTCTCTTCATTTATTTCAATTAAGTTTTCTTCTGCTTCCATTATGTTTCTAATTTATTTATTTCTAATATGTTCTAATTTTGACTTTCTGGTACTACTGCATAAATAATCCATTTCTAGAACTATTAGTTTATTCTTATAGTATTTATTGATTGCCCACACCTGACTTCCATATATTGCAACAGATTCCATCAATGTTTTACCAATATTTTTTTTTGTGTGTTTCCAAATATGTTTATCCCACCAAATAGAATTTAATGATGATATTATTTTTGTACTCAGTTCAATTCTATGCTTTATATTCTCTTTTCCTATACCTTCAATGTTATCTATAACTATTCCCAAATATTTAGTTGCTTTCACTTGCTTTATTTGAATTCCTTCTTCCAACATTAGTGAACACTTCATTAAATAATATGCATGTAATTTACTTTGATAGGTTAGGAAGGGAGAAGTTGGTGTACATCCATTTCTAATAAATGTTTGGGAATTTATTGCGAAGGTTGGTCATATTGATTTCACACTTATGTCTGCCATCTAGTGGAAGTTTCTTTAAGTGTTTGTGCATGTGTACTATGATTCCATAGAACTTAGAAAAAGTCTTGGGTAAGATAAACTAAACTTTTTTCGAATTTTTTATTTGGTATACGGTCTAGAATGAATGAATCTCATGAGTGAAATTGAGGGTTCAGAGCACAACTAGACCAATTCCATGTTATATAGTTTTTAAAAAAAAGTGTTGTCCTTAGTGATCAATAATTAATTCCAGTATATATAAATCCTATTCATCAGTATAATTTTTAAAAACATTTGAACTTAAACACTAATCTTGATTTTAGATATCAGTGAAATGATTTATGTATAGTTCTTCTTCTTCTTTTCTTCTTCCTTCCAAGTATTATTATTATTGATAAAAATTGGTTGTAAAATAAACTTTGTTGTGGCATTAGAGATATAATTAGTTATTCTAGATTATGAAATTCATATCTATTTGTTATTTAAGATTTATTTTCTTAAAAAATAAATATTACTACCCCTACAAACGAAATTATTGATCCAATAGATGATACAACATTTCATGCTGCTGTAGGGAAGGTAACTTAAAATGTTCCTATAATATATGTGTAACTATTATAATATTTATAAAGGTTCCGGTTGGCTTCAAATTTCTAGGGAAAGTTTTATTCTTGCTTATTTATTTACTTTAAGAAATTTTTATATTACTATCCTATAGAAAATTTTCCCTCCAGCATTTCATAGGACGGCCCAGAGATCTCCGTCCTCTTGGTATATAATTATAAACAGCTTTGGGGATCCGATTTGAACTCATTCTTTCAAGATGGTGTTTCCAATTTAGTTGGTACTCTTTAATATATTCCAAAATTGGCGTAGTCTTCAATTCTTTTAAGATATAGGTGTTCCTTTTCCGATCCCATCTGGTATAACCCGCTGTTCTGCACATGAATCTCATTTCACAAGCCTTTATTCTGCTTTCATGTTGTCTTTTTAGTGCCCATGCTTCACTACCATAGGTCAACACAGGTCTAGCCAAAGTGTTATATAAACGTAATCTGGTGTTTTTTTGTACAAGGGATGGTTTCATAACTTCATTAATAATTCCCAACTTTTATTATAACTAGTAATTTTTTCAGGGATATCCTTTTCAATCCAGATAGAGCGATAATATCCAAGATATTTAAATTGATTAGATCTCTCTAAATTTTTATTCTGGAGACCGATTTTACTTTGTATGAGGTCCTTCCCATGAAATGCCATAATTTTAGTTTTGTTAATTGATATTTCCATATTAAATTTGGCAGCTATTTTTTGTAAATTATAAATTGATCATTGCAAATAATTTTTGGAAAGTGTCAGAAGAGCTAAATCGTCTGCAAAAAGAATAGCTTCGAATTTGAGGTTCCTATTGATGGGTATATATCCCATTCGTTTATTATTCTATTCATATATATAATGAAAAGCACCGGTGAAAGTCCACATCCCTGTCTTACTCCAGTGTTGTTATGTACAGTTTTGTTCATAAAATAGTTATAACTTTTATTTGGTTTACTTGTGCTCTAAAAATTTTTAACAAGTGGCTCTTACAAAAAAAATAAAATAAAATAAAAATAAAATTTTATTGTGAGATATTACAGTTCAGCAAAAAAAATCTATTATGTAATTAAATAATTTCATCTGTAATAATTCTTGAAAAACCATTATCAATAAGAAAATGGTGGTGTACAATTTTTAATTGCTAGATTGTGTGCTAGATTCCTGCATTAAATTGCAAACTTCTCTGCAGTTTATGTTTAGAAGGTTATAGACTTGTTCATCCTTTTTCTCCATCCTTCCTGTCCAATGCCATTCTTCTCCATGCTGCCAAGGCAAGGAATTCTCTAGTGTCAACTGTTACTGCACCAATCCAACTATCCTTAGGCCCCAGAAGCCTTTTAGCAAAGAAAGAGCTCTTAATTTGGATACAAGATGTTTCTGGAATGAGAAAGATTGCTGAACTTCATAGATATAACAGCCTTAACCTGCGGAAAAAAGCAGTGATATGACCAGTGTAGACAAAAAAAAAATTATAAATAGCAAAATAAAAAGTTTTCTTAAATTTGAATTTTTATTTTACAGTTTTTACGTACACTGGAAATGTCACACTCTCATCAAATGTATCAGAAGTATGTGGTAAAAATTTTTGTCCTGGAAATGAAAATAAAGATAGCAATATGCAACGCCCATCAGACATGGAGATTCTGGTATTGGCTATAATTTATGTTGGTTGCATGGTTTGTGCATGTTTTGTCGTTTCTTTTGGTGTAGACAGTCTCAAGAGGTAATTTCAACCAATTTCAGAATTTCTAGTAAAAATTTTGCAATAATAAATATTTTGGATGATCATGCCTTCCCCCCCCCCAATTAATAGTGTTATTTATGTGATTTGTAATTGACAATATCACATGTTCTCTGCCATATGCTAGTTCTGGTCCCTATGGGGGAAGAAATTTTCTCATGGAATTTCAACCAGTATGGGACTTGAGCCCACATAGCATCAGAATTTGGGTAGCTATAATAATAGCAGTTTCTGGTTAAGAAAACCAGCTCTAATGGCCAGGGGTCCAAAATGCTATCCACATCTCACTCCTATACTGTCTGGATGATCATCCACCTCTATGATTAACACATGTGGATGTGAGGCCACCATCCAGCTGGTAGGCAAAGGCCTTCTAGGCCTACTGTATCACAAAAAAAGAAAATAGTGCAGTAAATAAAAATAAATGCAATCTTTACAATTAAATGCAATACAAAACTGCTAGTAAATGAAATGCTCAGAATTGAGGAAACCCATGTTTTCTTACTATTTTTTGGACAATGTATATTATATCTTTAGATGTAACAAATATTATATTTTTAGATGTAATAATTTTAAGTTTTGGTATTTATGAAGTGAAAGTATGGATTAAGTACCTGGCGATGTTTATTCATTTTGAAGCATGGCCTCTTGAATAAACTTTTGATGGTCTTGAATTTTGTTTGTTGTAATAAACAAAGTTCAAAATGATATTGTATCGTTACTTTCAGTTTCAATTCAACTTCAATTTACTAAGTCTGGTGCAAACACAGTAATTATTTCATTCTGATATAGTAGCTTGCTGCAATCTGATAATAAAGATGCATACAGTTTTACCTTCAGCATGCATTTACTTTATGAGACCCATTTACTTACTGTAAGCATGTTATCATACTGAACAGTCTTCTACCATAAAATCAACATACGAGTATAAAGAGTTTCTAACAAAAAAGAGTATGTATTAATTTTTGCACTCTCACTGTAGTAAATATGTTGTTACTACATTGTGTCTAAGAAGGTTATCCTTACATGTTTTGATTTCTATAGGCAACAGCAGGTAAATCAGTTAGTAAAATTTTATTTAACAAATTTCTTTAATAACTGAGTCATTAATATCACAATTCAATTCTTGGCATGATAGGGATGGAAATTTTTGTTCAGTCATCTTATTTCAGACTTCAGATTCTTTTCAGTACCATAAATTTATGACATGGGACCCAAGACTGTACTTACCTTCCAAAAAATGCCATACTTACAATTTTTAAGCTTGGCTTACTAGCTGGCTGCTGGTATCTCATCCACATATTGCACCTTGGAAAGAAGATGACCACAATGCAAAAAAGTTTAGTTCAGAGTTATTCACAATTAAAATTTTAAAAAAGGTATAGTAAACTCAATTTTTGATTGGACGCAATTTTTCTCCATTTCCTTGCACATGGCTTGTGGTCATAAAGAAATAAATTTGTAACCATTTTTTCTAACAGATAGTAGTCTTAACTCAATGTATGGCATTTTTATACTTGTGGCCTCCTTCTTGCCAAGGTGTGATATGTTAAATATGGAGGTTGTCGATCTACAACTCTCTGTCGAGGTGACATGTGGTCATCATGTCAGGTCTCCCAGCCATAGCAGCTGATTTTCACAACCTGCAGTCTCTAACTATTGTTGCTAATCAATTTCCTCAAGATGCTGGGTGGACATTAATTTCATGTTAATAAATATTAATTAAATGAGTTGTATCTCCCCTCAAATTACATGCTCTTCAAGTAAGGAAACTGCAGTTTTCAAGAGGAATCCCTCCCATCTTCAGCCATCATCACGACTGTCGAATTTCGGTCTACATTTTCATCTTCTTAATTGTCACCAGATGGTAACTTTGAAGATGAAGCTGTAGACCAAAATTCGACTGTCGTGATGACTGCTAAAGATGGGAGGGATTCCTCTTGAAAACTGCAGTTTCCTTGCTTCAAGAAAACGAAATATGAGATGAGATATGACCCATTTTATTAATTGAAAATCTCATAATGTTATTTCACATAATTAATTTATAAATCAGTTTCATACTCTGGCCAAATTTTCATGAGAAAATTTCTTCTCTGTGGGGCCTCGAACGAGCATACATCCTGTAGCTCTGAGCAGAGGCATGATGCCTTACATCACTTTGCTATGGTCCAATACTAACAAAGATAAATGGCTTCAACATAGAGAACATCACAAGAACTTCTCAAGAATGATGGCCTGAATTTTAATAGAAATATCTTCCAAACCCTACTTAGATTCCAGGTTCGGTTAAAAATGGCCAAATTTCATGATGACAGATACTATTTCCAAACACTGAACTCTGTAAAGCTCATTAACAAGGAAGAATAGGCTAATTTTATTTTTTTTTATTTTTAGATATAAGGAAGGAGTACGTGACAGTAGTGGAAAGGGTTTATCAGGAATCCAGTTACTGATTGTTTCAGTAAAGTTGATAAAGGAAGAAAATCAGTTAATTTTAATTCCAATATCAGTTTTCACAGGAATGGAACAAGCTTTCCTTGCTGCAGATTTCACTGCTGTAAGTTATAATTGAATATGTATATTCTTTCAAATATGGTAATTGAACATACAAAAAAAATGTTCTCTATTTGAATGTGGATTTAAACAAATTTTGATTTAAAAAGAAATTCTGTTGAAATTTATGATTCAGTTTAATTAGTTACTATTTTAGAATTAACCTTTTGAACGCCATGCAGCGGTGAAAGTGTGTGTACAGCGGTATGCCACGCCTGGCAAGCTCCGGTTTTCAATCTTATTATTTTAAATATTTTTTTCCTGAAGTTTTTACTTCAATAAATTAAAATTATTTTTCATGCTGTGTTTGTACATCCTTTCTTAGCAATACTTTGCACATCCCTTACAGAATAACGGTACAGGCTAGTTGTAAATGCGTTTTCTAAAGGAGGGTGTACATTCATGTTTCAAGGCCTTTTTTGTTTTTTGGCTATGGAATATTGCAATTTCAGGATTTTCTCTTTATTTATTTTATTTTTAGTTGAAAAGATACCTGGCCAAGAGGTAGATCGTGCTGTGGAATACAGTGATTCATGTCTCGAAGTTGACGAAAATACAATATGCGACTTTATTGTGTCAGGAGATGAGAGTGACAATAACAGTTCATCAAATGGTTATTCGTTTGTCAAATGTGATAGTAGTCCTGTTTCTAAGAGAATATTATTACAATCTAAGCCTGTAAATAATAAAGCAAGTGATGTAGACCTAAATGAACAGGGTGTGAGTGACAGTGGTGGGTGTGTCGCGCCAGACGAAACACGTGGCATAAAACAGCTGTTTGACTGGAATGGATTCGAACCCAGGACCATAAAAAATGTTCAACAATTTGAATATTATAAGTGTTTAGTGATAATGCCATCAAAAGTATTCAACAGGATAAATGTTTTAGTGATAGTGATAACAAATTTCAATGAAGACACCATGCTGAATTCGAACCTGGGATCTTTACAAGTAGAAGCAACACTGCCTAACCTTCAAATAAATGTATAATAGTGAGTTTAAATTCAATTTAGCATGGCATGTAGACAGTTAATTATACTTTATAAAGGTTTATATTATATAGTATGGCCTAGTACTTTAAATTTTAAAAACCTGGCACCCACAGCCCAGCTGGCAAAATGGAAACTCGGCGGTCAAAAGGTTAATATTTATCCCAAATTTATTAAGTTATGTAGGTAGGAAATAACATTATGAGGTTTATTTTAATTTATGTTGAGTTGTTTTTGACTCACCTTATACTTCTTAACTCCCTCGCAGACTCGAGTTTCTTCACTGCATTTGACATTCTCAATGCTGTATCACGTTCACAACTGATGTCCAACGGCCTCCTCTCCTGCAGACTGACCTCTGCGCCATCTGATGGCTGACCAATGAACTTCCAAATCAATCCCCTCTCCTTTTCACCGGGTATTTCAAAATTCATAGTTATGTTTTTATTCTTGCATATGTAAATTTTTTTCCAAATTATGAGTTCCTTCGGGTTTTCCAATTGTTTAAGTAATTTTGTTTTGGTTTCTATTGTTTTTTTTCTGACCAAGTATGTGCAGCTATTGCAGATTTTTCTGTTTCTCCATTTTTAGAAATGTATAGCTGACTTGGCAAAGACTATAAATGAGTTCATAATGTCAAAAGTGAGCTAAATAATTTTTATGATATTATTGCAGTGTTGCCATTACTTGCATTGATATTGATATTATTGGATATGAAATGAGGTGTAAAGAATTTTAATTTAAATCTTGCCATTATTTAGCAAATGTGTTAGCATTAAAACCAAAATTTGAATGTTTGTTTTGAAAAACTAAAAGTATTTGTATTCATACATATTTTTCTACTCCATGCCTAAACACTAGCAACATCAACACAAAAGACATTCAAATTAGGGTGGCTCAAAACAATGTAAAATTACCTTAAATGTATATTTTATTAAATTTTATTCAATTTGTTTTCAGTCATATGTTGCATGCGCCTGGGGAATATCTAAGATTGGATATGTGATGATTTGTTATGGAGTTGCGAACTCTATATCGTCAATTAGCTTGGGATATCTCGTCAAAGTGACAGGAAGGGTACCACTTGTAATTTGTGCATTCATTCTCAACTTGGGAGTTCTGATCAGTATACTCTTCTGGGCACCTGTTCCAGGGCACCACATCTTATTCTTTGTTGTCACTGGACTGTGGGGCATTTGTGATGGTGCATGGCTTGTACAAATTAATGGTAATAACATTTACATAAAATTCTATAATATTGTCTGTGGTCTTGAGGTAGCATGCTGCCTTGTTAAACAGCAGGCCCAGGTTCAATCCCTGGTTGGGACAAGTTTCCTGGATGGCGTTTTTTTGAGGTTTTTCCTTGCTTGTAAGACAAATATCAGGAAAATTTAAGGCCCAAATGGTCTCTGAACACCATATTGCTATCATAATCGTCATCATTCATATTTGCCTTAGATTAAGTTTAGGATTAAGGACTCTCCTGGCGCACCACTATCATCATCATCACCCATCATAAAATCAGGGCAGTCGTAATCCTGCCTTCCAGGCGTCCCGACCTCAGAAGTGAGTTACAATTTATGCCAGTGTCAGGAGGGAATAGCCAAAATATTGAAGTGACAACTGGGGTAATGAATAAAATAAATAAATAAAATAATATTGTCAAGAAACTTTTGTAGAATTGGAAATTAACAAAACAAAATTATAACAAATTACATTAGAAGTAATATTATGAGGTTCTCCTTAATAAATATGGTGAATCCAGAGTCATCTTACTTCATAACTTGCTGTGTTCTATTTGAATAAGTTTCGGTATATCATCTGTGCCATCATCAGTTTTTCCAGCAGACTGTTGAATTTTAATATAATAAATTTGGGAATTTTTACATTATGAGGTTTTCTTAATAAAAATCAAATGAACTGTGAATTCTATCCAAACCTTTGGAATTATCAGTTTGGGAAAATATATACATTCAAAAAAACCATACTAGAACCATGAACTTCAAGGTTCCAGACAAACCAAGTTTGATTACAAAGTTCTTCAAAAGTATACCAGATGGCAGGGCAGTTTACGAGTACACCACATGGCAGTTTAAAAAATTACTTCTTCAAAAGTATACCAGATGGCAGTTTAGAAAATTACCGGCAAAAGAAAAAATTGACAGTCGTGGAAACAGCTGAAGATGGAAAAGATGTTTTTTTTTTTCCGATACTGCAGTTCTGTTTTAAAAAAACATACATGTATGAGGTAAGAAGAATTCACAATTAATTTCATTCTTATGTTGAATTTTATGTTGTTGGCCCTGGAGTCAGCTCCCACTCCATCTTTTGGCTGATCAAAGAACTTGTAAATCAAATCTTTTTCCCTGGGAATTTCAAGAAAGATCTACCTAGAGAAGAACAAAAACAAGATTATGAATTTTGAAATACCTGGAGAAAAACATTTGATTTACAAGTTCATTGGTCAGCCAAAAGATGGAGTGGGAGCAGACATCCAGGGCCAACAACATAAAATTCAATAGTTTGGAAAAGCTGATGATGGTACACATGATATACCGAATTATGTTTAAATAGAACACAACACATTATGAGGTAAGGTGACTCCAAATTCACCTTATTTATTATAAATGACATCAAAATCATCATGTATAAATGCTACTATAGGTATTTCCATAGTTACATTTGGTGCTACAGCCAAGACTTTATCAGTATTTTTAACGTTCAATGTTATCACAATTGAGGTTATGTATTAAAATTTTTTAAGTAATAATATAAGTTCATAGTTAAATACGGGAAATAACATTATGAGGTTCTTAATTCATAAATTAATGAGTCATTTTTTAACATCTTACCTCATATTTTGTGTTTCTTCAAACATGGGAACTAGTTTTCAAGAGAAGGATCTCTCTCATTTTCAACCGACATTATGACTACCGGATTTTCGTTGGAATCTCCATCAATAACGTTGCCATCTGGTGTTGATTTTATGAACTTTGAGATGAGGTCACATTCATCAGGAAATCTCGAAATTCATGGATCTAAATTTGTTCTTCTGAATATATATCTTCTCTCAAATTGTCAATTCTAAAGGTTTTTCCAAATGTTTTAAAAGTAGGGCTTCTTTTTCAATGTTATGATTCTCCAATAAACTATGTGCTGCATATTTTCTTAGTGAAAGTTCTTCTAAACATAGGAATTGTATATTGAAGGCTAAATGACTGATTTCTGATGCTTCATTAAACATTTTTTAAATTGTTTATAGGCCATGACTGCCTAGTTATCCCTCTGCATTGAATTACCCCTCCATGAATTGAATTCAGTGATGGTCAAAAATAAACTTCATCAGTGCAGTGCTTTAGAAAACAAAGACTTTATGACACTGGAGTATACGATTGCAAATGGAAGCTCTCTCACAAGCCATATATTAACAACTAGTGAACCAACAAGAATTCAAGAAGTGAAATTTAATTTTTAACGGTACTTAAAAATAGAGAAAAAAGGAAACATCTGAAATTAACTTATTGGAGATTCAGTCATCATCACCGGCATGATGTTAGACTTTACTTCACTTATAACAATTATCCATTCTCTTCGGCTCTTGATTTCCAATTCCTTGTACATATTTTTCTTACAAGGGAACTGTCAATCACTACATGCTGAAAATCTACCTTGAAATTTCTCCCAGAGAAGCATTGTGATGTACCAAGGGTGAGTCCAAAAAATTATGTTCCACTTTTAACTGCAAGGCACTAAAATCCAGTGTCAAGTCTTTCATTTAAACTACAGGGAAGTAATACAACTCCAGAGTTGGTGGATTGGATAACCTCACAATCTGCCACTCCACCCCACTCTATTCAAGCAGGGATGACCATCTGTTTTGTACAGTGGAATCTGTCTATGATTTCTATGACTTGCAGTTAAAAGCAATAGATAATTTTTAGACATGGCCTTGGTACATCACAACACTTTTCTGGGAGAAATTTCAAGGTAGGTTTCAGCATGGAATGGCTGACAGTTACCTTGTTAGATCTGTCTCTACATAATCCAGCCATCATAACCTAGGTCTGCCAACTTTTCTCTTGCCATCTAGTTTGGCATTTTAGTATTATTCTGGATAAGGACATATCATTCATTATATGTACATAGCCTAACCTTTCAATAAGTATAGCTATATAATTATCTTTATGTAAGTTATATATTATGGGCAGCTAATGACAAATGTGGGAAATTTTGAGGAAGTGGCTGAATTCAGGAACAATAATCACAAATAGGAATGAGATACACAAGGAAATTAAACATAGGCTCAATTCTGGAATTGCATGATATTATGCATTGCAGAGACTTTTGAAGTCCCAACTCCTTTCAAAAAATGTTAAACTGAAAATATATAAAACTATTATTCTACCAGTTATATTATATGGATGCAAAACATGGACTCTTACTTTAAGGGAGGAAAAGAGATTACGAGTATTTGAGAATAAAGTTCTTAGGAACATTTTTGGACCAAAGAGAGATGAACAGACAGGTGAATGGAGAAGACTGAATAACATGAATTACACGGACTTTATAGGAAGCCAGATATAATGAGAACAGTTAAGTCTCGTAGACTGAGATGGGCAGGACATGTCACACAAATGGGGAATGAAAGACTTGCATGGAAGCTTCTTGTAGGAAAACCAAAGGAAAACGCCCAGTTGGTAGACCAAGAATGAGGCAGAAGAATAACATTAACTATGATTTGAGGGAAGTAGATTATACAGGTAATGATTGGAAAGCATTAGCTCAGGATAGGAATGTATGGAGAGCTTATGTACGCGCGGCCATGAACCTATGGGTTCAATAGTGACAGTAAGTAAGCTGTATATTTTCCAACTTGTTATCCTCCAAATACCTTTATTTTTAATTGGGACATAAATTTTTCTTAACAGATATGGACACTTTCTATTTCTGTATTGGGCAGTTTCAATTTTATTCAGGTAAAATAATTCATGAAACATATAATTTTCATTGGGAAAAAAAATCCCAAAAAAAGGACAGAATTCCAACTTATTCAGTATCCAATTTGAGCAGGTTTCACTGTATTATGTTTGTCATGTGTTTTTTTGTGTTGATGTAATTTTAATGATATGAAATGACAATTATAATAAAATGGGTGCTGGTAATGAAATCCCAATCCAGAAAAAATCTAGTATAAGAGTACGACTACCTATTGAAAATGCATTCTGAAAACTCTGTTAATTCAAACATTTGAGAAAGTAATGAAAGATCTTAAAAAAAAGAGAGAGAGAGAGATGTAAAACATTCAAGGGCAAACTACTAAGGGATTTGAAACTTTTAAAAATCAGTTTCAAGAACGAAATGAACTTCATAAACGGACGATGTTATGTACCAACCGGCTAAGAGCCATTTTTTTTTAAATTGATATTTTGATGCTATCTGTTGCACTGGCTCATGAAGCAAGCTTACGCACACTTTTAGCACTAAATCTGTAAATATAACATTATTACCCTCTGCATGCCTCTGGTAAAATCTCTTGTGTCAGAGTTTTAATCGCATCGCCAATGTGATCGGCTTTGCAAGTAGTTTAAATATATTGTCTGGCAGGTAATGGACAGTAGCATCAGAGCCGATCTAATCAGCTCACGGCACATAAAGGGTTAAAGAAAAATGTAAACACCATCAGTCCTATAAGAGATTGTATGTTTTGCAACAAAATGGTTATGAAACCAGATCTTCATAAATGCTAATCTAAATTTTGCATCATGCAACTAAATGCCAAATGTTCCTGCTCTTTGTTGATGCATAACTGTCAAACAAGGAAAATAACTTGCAATAACCAGTATTGTTGGTTTGGCGCTGCAATAAATAATGAAGATTGACTTAATCTTTAAACATGTAACTTACATAATGCCACATAGCCGGTTCATGCATAATGCCATCCAAATATGAAAGTATGTTTGAATTAATACAACTAAAGAAAAATATTCTGTCCGATCAGAATTTGAACCCAAGTTCTCCAAATCACAGTTCAGGCAGATTTTTTCTTTTTAGTTATATTAACAATTGCATGTCAATAGCTTGTCTGAGTAAATTAATCTCAATATTACATTTATATTTCAATTAATCCACTCATTCTGACATTTTTATGATTTTCAATGTTTTGTCTTATTAGCATTTATATCAGTCTTATATGCTTATTTTATAGCACACACTGACCCAACTTCATTACTGCTCAAGCTTTTCTGTTAAGAATCAAATGAATCTTGAATTATTTTTACTTCATAATGTATGTTTTTTAACAGAGAACTGCAGTATCGGGAAATATATCATTCCCATCTTCAGCTATTTTCACGACTGTCAATTTTTCATTATGCCGGTATTTTTTTAAACTGCTATCCGGTGTACTTTTGAAGAACTTTGTAATCAAATACGGTTTGTCTGGAAACTCAAAGTTCATGGTTCTACTATGGTTTTTTGAATGTAAATCTTTTCCCAAACTGTTAATTCCAAAGGTTTAGATATGCATTTCTAAAGTTTTGCTTCTTTTTTCAATTTTATGATTCTCTAATAACTATCTGCTACTATTGCTGATTTTTCAATTTCACCATTTTTTATGTTTCTAAAGTGCATAATGAAAAATTAACCATCATGAAAATAGCTGAAGATGGGAATGATATGTTTCCTGATACTGCAGTTCTGTATTAAAAAACATAGATGTAGGAGGTAAGAAGAATTCACGATTAATTTGATTTTTATTAAGAAAACCTCATAATGTAAAAATTCCCAACTTTATTATATTAAGCTTTTCTGTGTTCATCATCATCATCTTCACTCCGTTTAACGGCAATTATCCGTTCCAACTTCATAATGCATCAGCCCAATGTTTTCTTGCATGGGTCAGTTCCTTTTATGATAGCCTGGCTGATTTCTATGAAGCTTTTCAATTTGATAATATCTCCTGGAAGCAATACGAGTGCTTTGCAGGACAAGGATAGTGGAAGGACTGATTCCTCTGAGCCTCCTAACATCTTTGAGTATCCACCTCCCAAGAGAGGGCTGCTTCTTCCACTCTTCAACCTTGCAAGTTTAGTTCTGCTTATTACTTGCTGCCTGTTGAAGACTTGATGAAGATGTTGCCGCCCAACATAGGTACTGATGCCATCCCTCATTGTGAACTATTCTTAGTTTCGCTCACCTCTTACCCACCAGCAAGATTAACCTAGGTGAATCTTCCCCAGTAGGGTCATCTGGCTCATCGGGTAATAAGTCCCTCCATCACATCAAGGTGACATCTTTTCACGGAGGCTTTTTTGTATTCTATTATCAATTTCATTCTGAATTTTCTCAGAAGATGAATCCAATTTGTTAAGAATTGTAATTTATTTTTCAGCTTACTGTGGGATATTATTTCCTTCCAAGGAGGAAGCAGCATACAGCAACTATAGACTATGGCAGTCCTTAGGTTTCATCGTTCAATACATCTACAGTTCTTACATATGCCTTAATATTAAGATTTACATCCTTATAACTATTATGGTGATTGGTATGACTGGTTATCTCTTTATAGAAATCAATGAAAAGAGGAAAGCAAAATTGAATTTACAACTTCAATTGTAATTGCATTAAAATATATAAGTATTTTATAGCACATATAAAACTATGAATAAGTTAATATATTACCAAATCATTTGACGGAGGCTGGAACGAGTATTTTGCGAGGCAGGGATTAGATAACAGATCAATATTCTTTGGGAAAACTAATCAATGGCTGATCGCCAAGTTGAAAAGGGAAAAAACTCCATTTCCTTCGAAGAGCTTTAAACATGTATGCAACACAGAAATAATAAATTCTTGCTATATTTGCATTTCGTGTAAGAAGAGGATCAATAATGTAAATGATCAAAAATTTATCAGAGCAAGCTATAAAAAATTATGCCGTTTTTAAAGGTTTCTTTCAAAAGTAGGATACTTGGAATTTCTTTCTTTTTCAACTCAGCGATTCAATTAGTATCTGTTATGACAAAATTTACTAATAATTTAAACATTAGAAGGAAAGGATGCAATATTAATAAATAGCCATTGACCGATTGCCATTCATGACATCTATGAGCAAATAAGGTAACTAAAAAATTGACTTGGTCTAGTAACTCCTTACAAAGGAGAGGCTATGGGTCAATAATAGGCTACGCCATTATAGAGAATTAAATGTTTCCAAGGATTTTTAAATGTTGTTATAGTACATGCTCAATAAAATGTGGTGTTCAGGATCATTCTTTACCCCACATTTATTAAAGTGTAACTGTGGTATATCAGAATTTGATTACATAAGGCAACAGAATATCAAAGTGCACATTGTATGAAGAGTAAAATACAATATAGTAATTTAAGAAAGAAAAATTAATGCTTCAGCTGGGATTTGAATCCTAGACCTCTCATTCTATGTACAAGTGTGCTATCCACAGAGAACGAGAGGTCCTGGGTTCAAATCCCGATTCAAGCATTAGTATTTCTTTCTTAAATTAGATTCTATCCAGGATTGGAAAATGTTGATCTAAATAAAAACATCAAAAATACAACATAGTATTAATAGTATATTAAAATGCAGGGTTGGGAAGTGGTTTTTATAGAAGTGAGGAAATGATTAAAAACTGAGTGATAGCAAGGTTCTTAATTTCCAAGATTCTTGAATAAAAAGGCATTTAAACAAAATTTACCAACCTTCATCATCCTAGTAATATTTTAGTTCCCTACTAGATGTCTCTTAGGTCGATACTATAATAATTTGGTGTTTACATTAATTTTATGTTTGAGGTAAGATGAAAACAGACTCAACTTATTTATTAAGTAGTTGAGGAATAATAAATTACAATAGGAAGTAACAATATGAGGTTCTTCTTAATAAACTTCTTGTGTTCTATTTGAACTATTTTCGGTCTATCATTTATACTACGTCAACTTTTCCAGACTGTTGAAATTTACTTACTTTTTCGGTCAGCCAAAAGATGGAGTGGGAGCTGACATCCAGGGCCAACAACATAAATTTCAAGAGTCTAGAAAAGTTGACGATGGTATAAATTATAACTGAAACTATATTGAACTTTTATAGGAAAAAATCACTATGAGGTTTTAATTTAAGATTAAAGTAACCAGTCAAGTTTACTACGTGGGACATTTAATTTTGCTGGCTTCTTCTGTAGTGGTACATTTAAATGTTGCAGTGCTTTAAAATTCAGTAGATTTAGTTCCATCTTCAAATGACAATAATTCTAATAATGCAACTTTTAGTAGGATAAATTCAGCTTACTCCGTGATACTAAGTAACTCCGTGATAGTTTGTATTTCCTGTATCACGGCATTCCTTCAGCTCGTGGTAACTTAAAAAATTGTCAGTAGATGGCAGGAGCGTGTAGTTCCACAATGACAGCAATCTGCGCACTCTGGCTGTTCTGTGAGAGTGTATATTACTTTACTTTGTCAGTTTTGCTTTGAAAGCTTGTGGTGTCTGTTGTCTTTGTACTGGTACAGTGTATTTATTTTTTAATTTGTTCCACGTTATTATTAGACTTCTAGATTTTTGAACAGAGATTGATAAGTGTTTAATAGATGTTATTTTAAAATTTCAATCGTATTGAGTAGATAATTCATTTGATATAGTCTTAACAATGGCATCACATTTCTTAGCTTTTTTCATCTTTATTAGGTGACTCAACGCTATGGCACCAATTACTAAGAAGCAAGACAAGAGATCTTACACATCTCAAACCATTAAAGAGGTTCTCAAACGTGTCAAAGAGGATAGTTGGACTAGGCCTATTTACAGAACCAGCAAACAATGTGGAATCCCGTGGAGCACATTGAAAGACTATGCAAATAAATATTTAGACAATTCTTGCAGTGCTAGTGTTTCAAAAATGGAGAAACCTTTCGTAATGCCTGCCGAGTTAAGACACTAAAATTGTGAATTATGTCACGACTATGCAGGACATGGATTTTGGTCTTACCGTGAACCAGATAAGAATGGTTGCCTTCAAGGTCGTTGAAGCTGCTGAAATAAAGCATCCATTCAATCATGAAATGAAAATGGCTGGTTGGTATTGGTGGGATAGATTTAAACAAAGATGTGATTTAGCTCTAAGAACCCCAGAAAATATATCTTTAAATAGGGCAGCCATAGCTACAATAGCCCATCTCGAGGACTTTTATGACAAAGTGGAGTCTTTGTTGAACAGACTTGGCATTAAATTAATATTAAGAAGCTAAAGCTGTTACTATGATTGAAATAAGTATATTAAAGTACACTACTATGAATGATGATTCATAGCATTTGAATGTGGGACCAAGACAGTAAGGTAAAGGAAGGATTTATGCTTGGATGGGAGGGAAGCCTGGATTAGCTCAATGGTTAGAGCATCAGCACGGAAAGCTGAAGGTTCGGGGTTCGATTCCCGGTTCAGGCATACATTTTTCTCTTTACCATTTGATTACAAGTCTTGGCATTGCTGACAAACTATCACGGCTTTGGAACTGTGACCAGACAGGGTTAAGCTATGTTTTGAGAAGTGGTAAAATCGTGTGCCGTGTGGGTAAGAAATGTGTTTACCAACAAAGTTTTGGAGAGAAGGGCCAAACTACCACTCTCTTATGTTGCATCAGTGCCTCTGGAATGGACATCCCACCAATGATAATTTTTAAAGTTGTCAGGATGAACGACAGGCTGGCTGAGACACAGGCCCCTTCTTTGATTTGCCTCTCTCTTAAGGTCTGGATTAATTCTATTTTTTTTCTGGAATGGTTCCAGCATTTTATTGACTCCATACCACCACGACCCGTGGTCTTATTCATGGACTCACATGCCAGTCATATCACTCGAGACGTCTTGTCTTTGGCAGAAGTTAATGATATGCACATTGTGACATTTCCGTCACACACGACGCACCTTCTTCAACCACTCGACGTCGGAGTTTACAGACCACTGAAGTAAGCCTCGAGGAAAGAACCATCAACATTCATGGTTCAGAACCCTGGTCAGAAACCTGACCGATACAACTTCAACAAGTTCCTAGCTGTAACGTATCGTGCGGCATTCCAGGCCACAACAGTGTAACAGCTTCTCGAAAACTGGGATATTCCAGGAGCTAATACCAACTAGTGTTAATGAAGTGCTGTCATTACCGGTCAGCAAGATGACCCTGAAGAAACTAAGAGGTGACCCAACAACAAAGGTGTTATCACCAAAGGGAGAAGCCTCAACTTCGAAAATTGGCCAGAAAACGAATCCACAAAATAAAAAGGAAGACGTTTGTGGATCATGTGGGGGACTCTACTTGGAAGATACGAAGAAGAAAAATGGCGCCAAATGGATCCAGTGCCAGTTTTGTCTTGTTTGGTACCATGAAAAGTGCCAGAATGTAATAAGTGTGCTTCATTTCACGTGTGATGGCTGTGAGGAATCAGATGATAGTGATTAAAAACCAAACAGTTGACTATCACGCAGTTACTTCTATAGTATCACGGACTAACCTGAATATCACGGAGAAACCTGTTTTGTGTACAATTATTTTGGATTAATTAATTTTGTTTAAACAATAAAAATACCAAGTTTATACATGAATGTTTTGATGCACGATCATTTCTCTGTATGTTTTCAATGCCAACGATTTAAAATTCATGAAACTAGTATACGTAATGTTTAAAAAACCTTAGTATCATAGAGTAAGCCTAATTTACCCTATTACAAATAAAGGCAGTTTTGTGAGACAACATATGAGGAGTGGAGACAACATATGAGGAGTGTATATGCGTGAACATTTAAGCATAAATATTATATTTTTTAAATTTTAAATTGAAAAAAAATTAATGGAGGAACTTGAAAAATAAATATATATATATATCTTAATATATAAAAATTACATGTCACATTGTTTGTCCGCGATGGAATCCTAAACTACTGAACCGATTTCAATAAAATATTGCACACTGTGTGCTGTTTGTTCCAACTTGAGACCTACGGTTGTTTATAACTAAATTTATAGTCACATTATTTTTTATTGAAAATTATTTGTTTATTATTTAACAAAGAGTTATAATTATCTGTGAGTTCCATACGATTCTAACAGATGATGGTGTAAGGTAATTGGTTTATTATTTAACCAGGTGGCTGTGCTTTTTGTTGCAACCGCAAATTTCAATTGAATTACAAATATTGATTATTTCATAATTTAAGTGTGTTTGTGTTTATTTTATTTTCAATATATTGATAATAATATTAATTTCGTGTGTAAGTATTAGTTTTAAGTAATCTGGCTGAAAGACAGCAACTTAATTTAAATTTAACTGGACCGAGAAGGGACATTGAACAATATGGTGAATCAGTTCTAGAGACCATGAATGATAAGATATCAAGTGAATTTCTGCAAATTGGTATAGGCCTATGTGACATAAATCTTACATTTAAGAAGAATGTCAATTTAAAAACATATGAAGGTCCTAAGGAACGGAATAACAAAACTGTAAGTAAGTCTGTTAGTTATAATAATATGCCTAATATTACAGAAACAATCTCCATGCCTCAATTAAATGAAAAACAAGATGACTATAATATATCACAAGATGATATTACTAAACAGAGACTTCTTGATGATGATGAGAATCCAAACTGCCAACAAGTTCGTAGAAAAAAACCAAAGTATAATGAAATCAGCAAGCCTCCTCAAAATATTCCATCAATAAATGTATATAATCCTTATGATACACTTATGGATGATACTGAGAATGCAGACAACATAAATTCATCTCAATCAACAAAACCACTTCCACATAAACCACCACCCATATTTATACCAGGTGTAGTTAACGTACAAGAACTAAAAAATTGTGTAAAACAAAAACTTTCTGATTTAGATTTCTCACTTAGTTTACTACAACATAATTTAACGTATACCTTAGCCACAGCAACGTGTGGCAGATTAGTTACACTATTTATAACTCAAGAACGGCTGGACCGATTTTTATGATCTTTGATTTGTTGGATTTGTTTCCACCCCGAATAGCAGATAAGTATTAAAACATTGGAAAAAAATTAACGTAAAAATATTTAAAGGCGATACGATGTTCGCCGGGCCAGCTAGTATATACTTATATAAATTACTCATAGTAAATCCAACACTGATTTTTAAAAGACAGTTCATCACTGATTTTCTAAGGAATGTTACCCTCATTTAAACTTTGTCTCCCCTTCTACCCGGAAATAATAAATAGCTTTGCCCCAATAAATCAGTCACAATTTAGTGCGGGAATCTGCAGAAATTCTTAGCAAACAAGTTGATCTGTTTATTTTCTGACCTTCACATACATTTACCAGTTCACCATAATAGCCATATAATTACAAAGCAGAAAGCTGTAAATTGTATTGTATTGTAAGCCTATGTTTTCCCTTTACAGAGATTGTGGCGCTCTCCCCCTACAGGGAAGAATTTGAACCATACTAATTTAGTTACATTGTTTTCGTATAAATGTCATTTTGAGTGGTATGTGGCCAGCGTTCCACCTCATACTGATATCTAGGAAACCAAGGTAGTACTAGGACGGGAAAATTCGGTAAATTTTGCTTAGAGGCCTGAAAATCTTCAGACTCTGGACCCACGGCTTAAAGTCCCTCCCGGAGGACTTGCTCCTTGGATTTTTCCGTACTAAAAAATCCATCGACCCTGGTCGGGTTTGAACCCACGACCCTTGGGACCAGAGGCAAGGAGCATAACCACTAGTCCACCGCGGATTAATTATTTAACATAACTACTATCCTAACATAAATATATCGTTTTAGCAATTACTTAATCATATTAGTCACCCAATTCTTATATGTATTTTCATAGTGTCCTCAGAAGTACACGACAGTGTGGTAACGCTGGAAACAGGGTGCTGCACATAGGGCCACTTTGCAATCTTCACAGTTATACCTTATTTCACGGTATTGGTTGTTTTTGTAGCATACAACACATTACCGTCGTGGTTCTTGCTTCGATGCTGATGGAGGAATGAATGATGGTAGTGTGGAGTGTTTATTCTGTTTAGGGGCGCTCATTTTGAAGGTCATCCACAAGGTGAAATTTCAGTTTTATGATATTTCAGTATCATATTTTCGATCAGTTTTAACTGAAATTCCATCCTTTTCATTACCCACCTGTTTTCACATATCCATCCATAGTAATTCTGCCCGAGGGCAGGTCTTTCACTGCAATCATAGCATTTTCGTGCTATGCTTTGCAGCTTTACTAGAGAATTGTAGGTGTGGTAGCTTCCAGTTGCTTTCCACACCAATGAAGGATGATGATGATAATAAGGATGATTATGGCCATATGATTTCGGGGACCATTTGGGCCTTAAAGTTTTCCTGACATTTGTCTTACAGATGAGGAAAAACCCCAATAAAAACCTCACCCTGAAAAACTGCCCCGACCGTGGATCGAACCCAGGCCAGCTGCATGACAAGGCAGCACGCTACCTCGAGACCACAGCGGTGGACTCTTTACATATAACAGATAGGAATTCAGACAACAGATGTCGATAAAAGGCTGAAGTGTTTCTGATAATGCTTTTTCATCCTTTTCCTTGTGCTGTGATAGCTCACAAGGTCTGCATCACTCAAATCAATTCCTTCAATCTTTGGTTCTAATCCACCAAAACTTTAGGCTTTGTGATGTCCTGACCTCAAACCTTTTTCTTGAAACATTCTCTCATCATGTGTTGTGCTCATAAGACAGATATCCTTTTTGTCTTTCCACTTCATAATCATTACCTTATCTTTATAAGGTGATACATGTTCACTCTTTTTCAACTTTTTCTGCTTTATTTCTGTAGGAACCCCCTTCTTATTCTGACACAAGGTTCCAATAGCATCAGTACCATAGTCACACAATTTTTCAAACAAATCTGGACTAAAATTCATCGGAGAACATATTGTTTAAACAACTCACCTCATAGGATTCATGCTTCCATGATATCGCGATTTCAAACATAGTCATGTTCATCGTCAGCCATAACTCGACTGACGAAATTCTTCATTCTACATTCAGAAAAACAAAAATAGATCAATGAATTTTGATATCCCTAACGAAATTACATTGATTTCGAAGTTCATAAATTCAACCATAGATGGCAGCACTGAAGATGGCGACAATAGAATAGTTGACGGCCGAAGAATTTCATCAGTCGGAGTTATGGCTGACGATGAACATGACTATGTTTGAAATCGCGATATCATGGAAGCATGAATCCTATGAGGTGAGTTGTTTAAACAATATGTTCTCCGATGAATTTTAATGATTATACCTCATAATGTTTACTTCCCGACATTAATTAAAAATAAAATCTGGACTAGTCCATTGTCACCATGTATCCTTGGTTCAGAAGAGGACTGATAAGTTCTAAAACAACTTTAGAATCGTAAGCCTCATCTTTCAAGGACTCATCGAAAATAGTTTCCTTTCCTACATAAATGAGAAAATTCCATATGTATCCAGATTTTGTCTCACATAATTCAAATGATTTTATGCCGAATCTGGTACGTTTAGTACGAATAAATATCTTCCATCCCAATCTTCCCTTCCACATCATCAATGATTCAACAGATATATCACAATCTGGAGTGTACACTGTTCTAAACCTGTCGTTGAGATGGTCTAAGATAGGTTTAAGTTTGAAAAGTTTCCTGGAACCACAAGTAGCTTCACCATATTCATAATTATTCACAAAATGTAAAAATTTTAGAAGATGAAACCTCCTCTCCGTAAAAAGTTAAAAAATATCGGAGTTTCTAGAATTTTCCTCCATGAAAACTAACCCTTATTATCGAGTTTCTGATGTAACCCTTGCATTAATAATAAAAATGCTAATAATTTCATTATTCCATCCTATTTGTTTCGTTCCAATGATGGGAGTCTATATTTTTCTTTCAAGAGCATTTTTTTTCTATATACTGTTCAGTGTAACGATTACATTCATCACTGATGTGTTTGCAAATTTCTCGCGTAATAAAAAGTTCAAAAAATTATAATGGATTTTGAAGAATCTTGAATTTCAACATTTAAACCAGGCTGTTCAAAGAATGGAAAAGGAGGACGTTCTGCACCCTGCGTGGACCACATACCAAGTTGCATATCACTAAGAATAAAATTATTATCGGCGTCATTGTTATGACTTTCTTCGTTATTTGAAGAAAATTCCATTTCACTGTCATCACTGTATTCACTTTCAGAATTGTCACTAATATCTTTGTTCAATATTTCATTCAAATCACTGTTACTCAACCATTTCCTTTTACTATTACCTGCCATACTTTCCAAATATTTACACTTATGTACAGGCCTATAATTAAAATCTAAATATATAAATAATACTAGGATATTCATATATTAAATTTGGGAATTTTTTAACATTATGAGGTTCAATTCATAAGAATTAAATAAATCGTGATTATTTCTTACCTCATACTCCTATGTTTCTTTAAACACAGCACTGCAGTATCGGCGACTCCTTGTCACCATCGTCAGCTGTTTTCACGATTGTCAATTTTTTTCTTTTGTTGATAATTATCCAAACTGCCATCTGATGTTCTTTTTAAGGAATTATTTTCTAAACTGCCATCTGGTGTTATTTTTAATTAATCATTTTCTAAACTGCCATCTGTTGTATTTTAGAAGAACTTTGTAATCAAGCTCGGTTTGTCTGGAATTTCGAAGTTCATGGTTTTTTTAATATATATTTTTTCCTTTAGATTTAACAGTTAGGGAAAAAATATATATTAAAAAAAAACCATACTAGAACCTTGAACTTCGAAATTCCAGACGAACCGAGCTTGATTACAAAGTTCTTCTAAAATACAACAGATGGCAGTTTAGAAAATGATTCATTAAAAATAACACCATATGGCAGTTTAGAAAATAATTCCTTAAAAAGAACATCAGATGGCAGTTTGGATAATTATCAACAAAAGAAAAAATTGACAATCGTGAAAACAGCTGACGATGGTGACAAGGAGTTGCCGATACTACAGTGCTGTGTTTAAAGGAACATAGAAGTATGAAGTAAGAAATAATCACTATTTAATTCTTAAAAACTAGAATAGATAATTAAAACTATACGAAGGAATTTACACTATTAAAAATCAAATTAATTATTGTGATAATATAATAAATTGGCACACTAAAAATAAATGAACACTGTGAGAATGTGTAACGCACGGGGACGTCATACCCGCTATGGCGAGTTTAGGGGATGATGTGCCCTCATGTCACTGCCACTTGTTAGAACATGACGCACCCGCATTTCATACCTACTTAAGTGGTTAAATACTTCATACCTCACCTCAAATCCAGTCTTCTAATTATAGAATTATATCTGGGGGAAGAAGTAGTTCTGATTGACATAACATCAGTCGATGAGATATTACTGAAGATGAAGCTACCAAGGCTTTGAAACTGCAGTATAATTGGAAGACTGGATATGAGGTGAGATATGAAGTATTTTAATATAATCTTATACTGAAACTGGTTCAAATAGAACACAAATTAAGAGGTAAGATGACTCTGGAATCATCTTATTTATCAAGTTATGGAATTGGCATTTTGAAAATAAAAAACTTTAGAACTTATTGCCAACATATCAGATTATAATTTCATTTATTTTCAACATTTTTTACAATTTCTTTTTCACAAGAAAAATAAACCAAATTTTAAAATGTTTAACATTTTATGCAGCAGGCTGGGAATTACTATTCTAAGTATTTTTATTTTAGTTCCATGTGTGTACATTACCAAATTTTTAGTAGTAAGTCTACTAGTCCTGATCTAAAAACCCTCATCCCGTTTTTAACTCCCTCTCTTTTCATTTCTAAAATTTTACTTGTTCCTAATTCTAACAAGACTAGACATTCCTTTCACTTGATCACTTGAGTTTCATTCAACAAATACTGATTAAATGTTTTTAACATCCAATTATAATGATAAATGACCTTTTTTACATACTTGAATACCAAATACCAGTGAACAACTCCACTTACATAATGACAACATTCATTTTCCTATGTAAAATCATTCAAACATCTCAAGGATGTTAAAAATGTTTTTTTTTATTAAAGCATTCATGTATTGTCTTAATCATCTCATTGGATTTGCTTGGTGTATGCCTACTGATTTCTGTGTACGTATAGTAATGACCGAGGGCTACCGGATATGCTCATGTCTTTTATTTTGTGCAACAGACATTTAAATTGGTTTGCGGAAGTTCTTGCCAGCAAACTTGGCTTTGTCGCCGAGTTCCTCTTCTATGCGAAGGATCTGGTTGTATTTAGCCAATCTTTCTGACCTACAAGGAGCACCAGTCTTAATCTAAAACAAAGAAAAGAGAAGAGTTATTCTTTAGAATGTGTTACACATATATAATGAAAGAATGAGTACTTCTTATCTTATCTCATACTCTATGTTTTTTCAAACAAGGGAACTGCAGTTTGAGTCCCTCTCATCTTCAGCTGACATCATAATGTTGGCTAAAGAGCTAAATTGTTTTGTTTTGGTCCTGTAAGCCAGGGTAGGGCTTCCGGGGTGTGGACCCTAACTCTCGGCTGGACTAAGGAATGCTTGTGTGCATGTATGGGTAATTATTATTATTATTCTCATTATTTTGTTTTGTAAATCTAGTGATGACCAAGATAATTAATTTATCATCATCATCATCATCATCATCCGGTATCATGGCAGCTGCCGCCGTCTTCCGGGAAACCAAACACCATTCCTGTCTATCCATCCATTGATCTTCCTCCATTCCTCTGATATTCATAGCTGCTTGTACCCCTTCTATCCAAGTTTTCTTCGGTCTTCCTCTCTTCCTCCTTTCCATTGGGATCCATTCCATAACAATTTTTGGCAATCTTTGCTCTGGCATTCGTTTGACATGACCATACCACTGCAATCTTTTCTTTTCTATGATGTATATGATGTCCGGCTCCTCTTGTACACCCATAATTTCCCTTATTTCTTTATTTCGTATTCTATCCATTCTACATTTTCCAGCTGATCTTCTTAATTAATTTATATTGTTTATATTATTTATGTATCCATATTTTTCCTTTAATTTCATATTATGGTCAAAAAGGTCAATTATGTTTAATTGATTTTGAACTTCAAAATCCGACAAATAATTTAAACATTAAATTCAATTTTGGAAAAAAAAAGTTTAATTACTGTTTAACTAGTTATGACATCGCTGCTTCATATTAATTCCTATTCTAAAGCTTTCTCAAGTCAAATTAGCTCCCCTTTTCCTTCTAGCTTTCATGATTGTAGATATTATTCAGAGTTAGATACGAGCTATAGGAATTACTACAGTGTATTTAATAATTTCATGGTACTAGTTAATAAATGTTAAACATACAACATAGGAAAGATGAATCAATCTTTGCTTCTGATGGTCCCGGGCAAAGGAAAGTAAAGAGCACTGATGTTCATGAATTGGGGACTACAAAATGGTAGTAGAACGTATGAGCTAGCTACAAAAAGAGACACACCTCTTGAAAACTGCAGTTCCCTTGTTTGAAAAAAACAGAGTATGAGGTAAGATAAGAAGTGACTCATTCTTTCACTTAAATAAGAACCTCATAATGTTATTCGCATATTTAACTCTATACAAATATACTTTAATAAATCAATCTTACATATTAAATTTATTACTTCTCATAGAAAGACAAATTTTATTTGAAGAGAAGCGTTGTGATGTATCAAGGCTGTGTTAAAAAAATAACAGCAAGACACAGATCGAAGCAAGAATCCAGCAATGGCAACTGCTGTGCATATCAGATGGATTCTCTGAATGACTTAGAGTGGAGAGAAGTGAGACATTGCAGCAAGGATGGCAGGTACTGAGGATTATCCAATCCATCATGTGAGGAAACATTACTTCCCTGTAGTTTAAATGAGAGATTTGGCACCGGATTTTAGTGCCTTACAGTTAAAATAGGTAGATCATTTAGGGAGTCTTTCCTTTCTTCTTTCCTTTATTTTCTTTTCTTCTCCAGAAAAGCCTAACCAGAAGCTATAAGATGGCAGGCCCATCACTGGTCTTGCCTTCCTTTGGCCAGCAACCAATCGAAGGGACTATTATTATGCTTTCAAGTCTTATACGAGAATTTTCCGGAAGAAGCTGGAGGGAAAATTTTCTAAAGGATCGTAACAGGCCTTGGCCTAATACTTGGAAGGAAGAAGAAGAAGATCATTTTTGGACAGACCCATTGCTTCTCTGAAAGAAATTTCAAGGTAGGTTTCAACATGCAATGGTTGACAGTTCCCTTGTAAGACGAATTGCAAGGAATTATATTTTACAGAAATTACTATTTAGCCTTTTAAAAAAAAAGAGTCTCTTTTCAGTCGATAGATGACATAGTCATCTATTTTCAATTTATGCACAACTTCAGCAGATGACATGCATCCATTGTTATCATATAGCCTACTCATATCAAGAAAAATCATGACTTATCTCTTTCTAATGGACAAATCACTACTAAAGTCCACATCAACATAGTTATGTACTGCAAGGAGGAATAAAATTTGATTCAAGCATTTGGTGTTCAATACTAGAATTAGAAATCTGCCAACTGTCTTAGTATCAAGATTGAAAATTAAAATTCCACAGATGGTAAGCATCCTACCACTCAACCTAGCACACCAACTCAGAAACAAAAATAAAATATATGGTATCATCAAAAAGATTTAATTTTGATTAAGTTACCTGTCCAGTACTGAGGCCAACAACAAGGTCAGCAATGAAAGAGTCCTCAGTCTCACCAGATCGATGTGAGACCATAGTTCCCCAGCCATTTGCTTTTGCCAAGTTGTGAGCTTTAATTGATTCCGTTACCGTACCAATCTGGTTCACTTTGAGCAGTAAACAGTTGCAAGCTTTCTTATCCACAGCTGTCTGGATTCTAGTTGGGTTTGTTACTGTCAAGTCATCACCCACAATCTAAAATCAATAAAACATACATTTTATTACATGAACTGTATCTTCTTCTTCTTCTTCTTTAGTAGGCGACTACAACCTCATTGAAGTTTTGGCTTCCTCAACAATTTTTCTCCACCTAGTGCCCTAAACCGACTCGAAAGACTATTACGTATAGAGACTTAAAAAAAATATAGATAATGCAGCCCTAATTGAAGAAGCTATGCAGATGCCATGGCATTCAATATGGACGCTGCATTCTGTAGATGACATTAAGAGGTTTGTCTAATAATTAAAACATTTTGTCTGTTCATTCTTACCTCTTAGAGTTGTTTTTGTCGAACATATGTTTCAGAGCTTCTTAGCCCCATCGTCAGCAAATACACTGTATTTTAAAATAAATTCAAACAATCAAGTCTCAGGAAGAAAAACACAGAACTTAATTTTCGTATATCAACTGATTCAAGATGGCAGCCTCCAACGTTCAAAATTTCAATCAAAACTTTTCAAATTCAAAAGGAGAAATAAAACAGTTTTTAAAATTAAAAATAAAAATAAAAATAAAAGAATGGCCGATATAAAGTTCATAAACCAATGTTTGAAATTAGATTTAACTCCTAATTTTGTAAGAAAAACCATCAAAGACAGAAAAAACAAACAAAAAATTTTGGAAGAAAAATTACTAAAAATGGAAAGAAATAAACATATGCTATAATTAACAATTTGGACATTGAAATTTATTTATTACATACAAAACTTTCGAAACAATTAGGTAATGTCATATGGGAAAATTTAGAAAGAAACTTTTATAACTTACAAAACTTAAGAATGGGGAAGAAAATAGAAAAACAAAGGGAAAAAAAAATTTTAAAATTAACTCAGAAATCTAGGAAAGATAATCCAAAACACGAAGATACCAATTCAAAAAGTGACAAAACAGGGAGCCACATAAAAAACTTTTCAAAAGATACATTCAATAAAAATGAAACTCAATTATTGGAAAAAGGCCTAAAAGAGTCTGTAATCGCTGACGATGGAGCTAAGAATGAACAGACAAAATATTTTAATTATCAACCATAAGAGGTAGGAATACACACACCAAATATTTTAATTATCCTAAAACCATTACCATATCAAGCTAATACTGATATCTTGTTTATGATGTAACCATTTCATTTCTAAATATCATATTAACACTAAAGTTAGTACAGGCTTAACTCTACAAGTAAATTAATCTAAATAAACATAAATGATTTTGAACAATTCCTCAAATTTGTATCCTCTTAAATCAAGCATAAATCACAACTTGCCTGAATTGGTGTGGCAGCTGTCATGCTGGTCCAGGCATCCCAGTGATCTTGATCAAATGGATCCTCAATGGACACTACAGGGAATTCCTTGATGAACTCCATGTACAAGGCAGTCAGCTGGTCCTTATCAATCCATTTGCTCTTGTCGGAGTTGGGATTTTTGAAGTCCAGATCATATTTACCTTCCCTGAGAGAAATAAAAAAAGCCAACTGACTTATTAAAATTAATACTACAAAATGGTTCTGGAACTTGTTTATAAAAATAGATTATTTTAAGTCTAATATTAAGGATATTTTGATGCACTCGAAAATTCGAAAAAATGCACAAATTTTGCGAAAAATGGCTTAAAAAATTGAAAATGTATTTAAGTAAAATCATTGAAAAGTTAGAATTACTTTAAATTCCTGGAGAAATTATTTGACTTTGAGGTTATTCAGTCTATCAACAGAGGGAGCAGGAGGTGGCTTTTCAAGACGACATAAGAACTGTTGTGAGAGTACTGAGGATGGAACTGAAGAGGGCCCCAAAACTGGTCTAAGAATAAGAGTATAATGTGAGGTGATATCATTTTCTTAAATAAAAAAGCCAATTATATTTGAAGAGAAAAATTTTCGCCTAGACCAAGACTCGAACCCAGGACCTTTGGCTTGCTGGGCCAAATGCTCTACCAACTGAGCTACCGAGGCGAGTTGTGATCTAGATGCAAATTTTTCTCTTATATACGTTGTAATTCCCTCTTGCCAAAAAGCATTTCAAAAGCATTTGGCGAGAGGGAATTACAACATATATAAGAGAAAAATTTGCGTCTAGATCGCAACTCGCCTCGGTAGCTCAGTTGGTAGAGCATTTGGCCCAGCAAGCCAAAGGTCTTGGGTTCGAGTCTCGGTCTAGGCGAAAATTTTTCTCTTCAAATATAATTTATCTTTCAGTGAGAAATGTTAAATCAATAATAAACACATAAAAAAAAGCCAATGTTCAGCTACAAATGTGCACATCATGTGGAGGGATTTTACTCCAGCAGGATAATGGTTACCATACTTGGCTCTGATTCCAAGTTTTTCAGGTTCAAACCTGGTTAGGGTGATGGATTTCTTAGAGCACAAAAATCCTGAGTATGGGTTCCTTCAGAAGGAAACTAAAGCCATGTGTCTAGTTTTATAGATTTATGGCACATAAAAGAACATTAAGCCTGAAAAAAAGAGGCCTTTGAAAGATTTGAATTGTGACACTATTGAGTTTAGCTGTTAAAGAGCATCATTAAATAAAAATAACACACATATAAATTTTCCATCTTCAAAACATAAAGTTTAGTCAATCTCAGTAACTACTTAATCTCCTGTGGGGTGACAGCAAGTTCAGAAGTTCAGATTTAATTCCTGGCTGAATCATAGTACAGGGTCTGGAATGGAGACTACTCAAGTTTATGGAGACAAATTAAAAACTGATTAATATGAGAAGTGCAAAAGACCCGTTAAAAAGCTAAAGTTGCAGGACTATGTCATGCTAACCACGTGAATTGTGCTGTGATCTACTAGCCAATGATCATCACTTCAGTCGGCCTCTTGGCTCTTTGGAGCTAGCATGTCATATGTTTATTTATTAGCAATCATTTATATTAAAAAAAATTACTACATAAATAGTGTTAAGATATTCTCTTATTCTTTAAATTCAGTTAATAATGCTATGAAAATACAACAGGATAAGGTTCTACTTAATAAATAAGTTGGGTCTGTAATCATTTTATCTCATATTTCATTGTTTCTTGTTAGACATGTTTCAAAGCATCTTTGCTTCATCTTCAGTTGGTACAGACTGATGATCTTCAATTTGTTGGCTCTGGAACTCGACTCCAGCTCATTATTGCAGTCAAAAGAAATTAACAATTTAAAGATCATCAGCCTGTACCAACTGAAGATGAAGCAAAGATGTTTTGAAACATGTCTTACAAGAAACAAGAAAATATGAGGCAAGATTTTAAAAATACAATAGGAAGTAACATTAAGGGCCGCATGCAAATACATTAGTCTCTACTCAAATTACTACCAATCACCAGTGAGCTGACTTTCCGTGAGCAAGTGCAAAGATCTAATTAGCGACCCACTAACTGGTCATGCATGAAAGTCATCATTTTTGTAATATTGGCAAGAAATTACCCAGAATTCTCAGTGATAAAACCACTTCCGTTATTTTCGTCTGCTAGAGAAACGCATATACGCTTGCGTCCCGCAAATAATACCGTATACGACGTCTGCATCGCGCGATATTATGCCGATTCTCCTGTTCTTCCAGTTGAATTCTTTCGTAGACTCTATCAAATTCCTCTTCTCCGCATATACCGAAAACATGATTGAAGTCTTCAAGTCCAACGTCTTGGATAAAGCAGCAAGGTTTCAAACTACATCGGTTCCCATTGGGTTGCTCACGATTCGTTCTCTGCAAAGTAACCTCGCCAGGTAGCTTAGGAATTTCGACAATTATTATTGCATTAACAGATTTTTGAGTATGCAAAAACGTCTTTGGATGCAACTTTCTCAGCAGAGAATGACTTTTACGGTCTAATGCGTTCATAGATATGACCCTAAGAGGTTTGTTTAATAATTATGAGGTAAGAGTCAGCAAAGTATTGACGATGAAGCCACCAAGGCTTTGAAACCACGATCTACTTAGAAGACTGGATATGAGGTGAGGTAAGAAGCATTTTAATTTAATCTTAGACCCAACTTATTTATTCAGTTAATAAACTTATTTGTTGAAATTATTTCAATAATAACATATTTCAAGGGAGGCAGTTCACTTGTAAGTTATAACATTAAATGAATAATTACCTGTGAAATTCAGATGCGGCTACATCCATGCCAATTTCAATCTTGCCTGTGTAACCAGCCTTCTCGATGGCATCCTTGATAAGTTCAAGACCATCCTTGTTATTGAGAATATTGGGGGCAAAACCACCCTCATCACCCACAGCTGTAGCGTCCAAACCAAACTTAGATTTTATTACATTCTTCAGATGATGGTATACTTCTGAGCCCATCTTCATGGCTTCTGTGAAAGTGCTAGCACCTGTCAATTAAACAAATAAGTCTTGAAGACTGAAGAAAAACATGAAGAAACATCATCAGTTTGGCTGGTATTGAAATTTGAACTTGAGATCACAAAAATGTAAATCTTGAAAAGTAAGTTAGAGTCAAGTTGTTTTATGAATTTTAAATATCTTCACTATCAAGTTATGTAAATAGGAAATAACACTATGAGGTTTTTTAATATTGTTTATTTTTTCTTTCACTCACCTCATACTTCATAACTCCTCGCAGACCCAGGTTTTGTCACATCATTTGTGACATTCTCAATGCTGTGTCACGTTCACAACTGACGTCCAACGGCCTTCTATCCTGCAGACTAACCTCCGCACCATCTGATGGCTGACCGACGAACTTCCAAATCAATCCCCTCTCCTTATAACCGGGTATTTCAAAATTCAGAGTTGTGTTTTCATTCTTGCATATGTAAATTTTTTCCCAAATTGTGAGTTCCTTCGGTTTTTCCAATTGTTTAAGTAATTTTGTTTTGGTTTCTATTCTATGTTTTTCTGACCAGGTCAGAAACCAAAACAAAATTACTTAAACAATTGGAAAAACCGAAGGAACTCACAATTTGGGAAAAATTTACATATGCAAGAATGAAAACACAACTATGAATTTTGAAATACCCGGTGATAAGGAGAGGGGATTGATTTGGAAGTTCGTCAGTCAGCCATCAGATGGCGTGGAGGTCAGTCTGCAGGATAGAAGGCCGTTGGACATCAGTTGTGAACGTGACATAGCATTGAGAATGTCACAAATGATGGGACGAAACCTGGGTCTGCAAGGAGTTATGAAGTATGAGGTGAGTGAAAGAAAAAATAAACAATATCTTCACTATTATTTGGACCATGTTATGTATCAACCAGCTAAGTGCCATTTAAAAATATATTTTGATGCCATCTGCTTGCACTGGCTCATGAAATAAGTGTATGCACACCAAATCTTTAAATGTAGCCTTATTACTAAAGAAAAATATAAAAGCCATCAGTCCTATCAGAGATTCTATGTTTTGCTACAAATGGCTATGAAACCAGATCTTCATAAAGCTAATCTAAATTCTGCATCATCAGCTAAGCGCCAAATATTCCCACTCTTAGATTGTTGATGCTTAACTGTCAAATAAGGAAAATAATTTGCAATATCCACTATTGTTAGGTCGCCGCTTACAATAAATAGTGAAGACTGACTTAAACTTTAAACATATTTTCCTCAAAACTTACATAATGATGCATAGCCAGTTAATCCTTAACACCATTCTTTTGCACTTAATATACTTCTTCTTCTTTCCAAGTATTAGGCCAAGGCCTGTTACGAACCTATAGAAAATTTTCCCTCCAGCGTTTCATAGGACAGCCCAGAGATCTTCGTCCTCTTGGTATATAATTATAAACAGCTTTGGGGATCCGATTTGAACTCATTCTTTCAAAATTGTGTTTCCAATTTTGTTACTTTTTTATTAAGTGATCCCACAACAGGCCCGGAGGCCCTTGGGGTAGTGGGAGCTTAAGGCTCCCACTTTTTCTAGACAATCGGCACTTTATGTCAGCCGGGTTGTCAGCCCTGCGTGACGGCCGCCTTTACCCCAGAACAAGCGTCTGGTACTCATTTCTGTTAGGGGCTGAGTCGACCCCAGGGCCATAGTGCTGCCAGAGGGTTTGGGTCAGTTTTAAAAATCCTGACCCCAACGGGACTTGAACCCTCGACCCTCCGGCTTGTAGCTTAGTGCCTTAACCACTACGCTACGGCGTGCCCCCATTTTGTTACTTAATATACTTAATTTTTTCAATCAAACATCAGTTTTCGTATTGTTTTAATAAACAGTAAATTACATTCCAAAAATTGTAAAAGTTAGAATGTAGTGCAGTAAGAGATGTTTACACTCTAAAAGCTAGAAATACATCACTATCAACATCACCATTTCTGTTGCTACACTTGTATAAAGCCTGGACCTCGTTGACTACATTGAATAGATTATTAAAAAAAGAGGGAATTGTATTGTAAGCCCATCTTTTCCCTTTACAGAGATTTAGGCGCCCTCCCCCTACAGGGAAGAATTTGAACCATATTAATTTAGTTACACTTGTTTTTGTATAGATGTCATTTTGAGTGGTCCGTGGTCAGCGTTCCGCCTCATACTGACATCTAGGAAACCAAGGTAGTACTAGGACAGGAAAATTCGGTAAATTTTGCTTAGAGGTCTTTTCATTCAGGCTTAAGGATTTTTTACGAGCTTGAAAATCTTCAGACTCGGGACCCATGGCTTGAAGTCCCTCCCGGAGGACTTGCTCCTTGGATTTTTCCGTCCTAAAAAATCCATCGACCCCGGCTGGGTTTGAACCCGCGACCCTCGGGACCAGAGGCAAGGAGCATAACCACTAGTCCACCGCAGCCAATAAAAAGAGGGAAGACAAATGAGTACTATGCCAGTAAAGAGAAAAGTTTTAGTTGAAAGAGCTGATGGCATCATTACTTGAGAAAAATAGATCAATTTCGTAATGAAGGAAGAGGAATTTTATATTTGAACAAAACTTGGGTGGACAGTAATTTGACATTCAAGAAATGCTGGCCAGCATAAAGATGACGAAATAGGAATATTAAATAACCTCAGTGCAGGAAACAGGCTTAATGTCCTACATACAGCAGCAAAAATAGTTGAATTAAAAATGCACAACTTGTATACAAAGCCATTTCACCAAGTTGAGTCTATCATGGACAGGTGAACCAAGTTAATTAAGTTATGTAGATAGGAAATAACACTATGAGGTTTTTTAATATTGTTTATTTTTTATTACTTCACTCACCTCATACTTCATGAGGTGAGTGAAGTAAAAAAAAATAAACAAGAACCAAGTTAATTTTGAAAAAAGAGTGAATGAAAAATTAATTACAAATCTCAATCCGAAATCAGTTGTAGTAATGGATTACACACCCTATCACAACCATTCAGATTGACAAACCTACAAATAGATATGCACCAGACAATGAAATGAAAGTCCAGCTTATAAGATTGTTGAAAAACTTCATAAAGTCAACCTATATTCCTTAGTCAAAAAGCATATCCCTAAAAAAAAAAACTTTCAGGGTAGATAAAAGATTGTCAAAGTTTGGACATACCATGTTGAGGCTTCTGCCCTACAAGTGCAACCTCTTCCTGAGTGAACTTGCCTGGTGAAAAATGAAATGCCTAGTGAGGGAATATAATGTGACATGGATTTGTCTTAGAAAAGCTAAAAGAACTGACCAAATTGGCTCTATAGTCAATAATATAACAAGACTGATATGATTACAGCCAACATATTCTGAAAGTGGAGAACCAATACAGATATGCACGCACATAATATAGGGCCTTCAACAGTGGACAATATAATAATTTCATTGAACAGCAAAACATTGAAGTAGACAGCAGTGACAACAGCAGCAGAGCTGACTAAAGTGATTCCGAATTAGCTACTCCATTGTAAAGTGGTGTGATGGGTGAGCCAATGTTTTTGTAATGCATGCTACATTATAATACCCAACTTTCTCTCCAACAATCCCCATCCCACATTCCTTCCACATCCAATGAACTATGGCACCAATAATAGGTACTAAATCACTGGAAATGATAGAGCAAAAAATCAGAGGAAATAATGGAGAGAGACACACAAGATCATGACCGCTGAAGACTTAATCAAAGAGGGAATCTTTTTTGTTTTGAGTTTTCAATATAATGTGGATCTAATTTTTCAGAGGTCATGTGAAGGGCACAAGATATCAGAACAAAAGATTACATAAAACATATTGAAACAAAACAAAAAAGAACCAACACTAAGATGTTTGGAATGATTCCAGGGATGTTTGGTACAATTCCAGATTACATAAAAGTCTCATTGAACTCGCTGACATCATATGAAATATAGCACATTTGTCATCTTAGTCTGTTTGGTGATCAATATTTTTATCAAACAAAAACATAATTTACTTTTATTGAATATTATACTCGAGTGAGAGAGACTTTATATAGAAGTTGTCCAAAATTTAAATAAGTAATTCATAAAATATTAATTACAGCTTAATAAAATCAAATATAATAAATTTGGGAATTTTTAACATTATGAGGTTTTGTTAATAAGAATTAAATGAATCGTGAATTCTTCTTACCACATACTTCTATGTTTTTTTAAACACAGCACTGCAGTATCAGCGACCATCGTCACCATCCTCAACTGTTTTCACGACTGTCAAAAAAAAATTGACAGTCATGAAAACAGCTAAGGATGGTGATGATGGTCGCTGATACTGCAGTGCTGTGTTTAAAAAACATAGAAGTATGAGGTAAGAAGAATTCACAATTCATTTAATTCTAATTAGTAAAATCAGTTTACGCAAATTCAGTTTTGTTTTATACTATTACCTAATGTATTTAATTACCTTTTCCAGTCTGGTATTAAACTATCCCACATTTTTTTTTGTTTATTTTATCTACCCTTGTATTTTTTTATTGTTTTTTACATCCAAGAATTTATTTTAGTCTTGAAACTGGCTCCTAAATTTATTTATTTCATTTTCACTCTCCCTTAAACGAAAACTTTGCAATGTATATATTCTGTATGTATCATTTCTGCATCTGAGCACGAGCACTTGCTCATTCAGATGTCAATACTGTGCACAACATTTATTTGTGAATAAAATGTATTCTTATTTAAAGAGAAAAATTATACGCTCAGACCGGGACTTGAACCCGGGACCCTTGGTTTTCTAGTCCAAGTGCTCTACCATTTGAGCTACCTGAGCAAGTACCGATCTAAACGCAAATCTTTCTCTATATACGTTGTAATTCCCGCCCACCAAATGCTTTGAAGCCTTTGCTTCAATCTTTAAACATCGAAAATAGCCATACTGGCATTTATAATGTAATGTATAATTCCCAAATATGTCTTCTTAATATAGGAGCCGCCATTTGCAAAGATAGAAGCAAAGGCTTCAAAGCATTTGGTGGGCGGGAATTACAACGTATATAGAGAAAGATTTGCGTTTAGATCGGTACTTGCTCAGGTAGCTCAAATGGTAGAGCACTTGGACTAGAAAACCAAAGGGTCCCGGGTTCAAGTCCCGGTCTGAGCGTATAATTTTTCTCTTTAAATATGATTTATCCATCATTGAGATGTATGAAATTAATAATAAAAACATCGAAAATGTATTCTTATTCTAAAATATTTATTCGAAAAGTCTAATTTATACATGTGTTGCTTTAAAATGAATATGTACTTTGTAACTTATGATATCTCAGGTCATTAGCATCACAACTTAAAGATGGAAGTGACAAGGCCGACAAATTTTGCAGAAAGGCTTCTTTTTCAGGCTGAAGGTTATTTTAATCCTGGAAAAATATAATATGGGACCCACAGCTTTAGTTCCTTTCTGAATGAAGCCAAGATTTTTATCCCCTGGAAAGATCCACTAAACTCAACTGGAATTGAATCAGCAATCTTTTAAATGACAAATTAACATTGTAATCTCTAAGTCTACTAGGATTAACATTATTATCAAGAACCTCAAAAATAATATTTGCATAATCATCATCCTCTTATTCGGAAGGTCAATTCCAAATATGCCTACAACCATCTCTATCTTCCCATGCTTTCCTTCTTTTTACTTTTTCCAGTCTATCCTCTCTCTTGTAGGCTTTTCTTCACTTGGTTAATCCATCTTTCTCGTGGTCATTTTCCTTGCATCTTAAAATTTAACACTCATCACGGTTGCCTCTCCTTTTCCATTCTTTTTAAATGTCTAAACCATTTTAGTCTATTTTTTTCGTATTTGTTGTTAATTTTTCTACACTTAATATCTCCCTCATTTTGTTGTTCCTTATTCTATTTCTCCTTGTTTTATGTACCATTTCACGTACAAATTTCGTTTCTGTAGCTTGGATTCTGCTTTACATACATCCTTCTTCTTCTTCTTCTTCCTTCCAAGTATTAGGCCAAGGCCTGTTACGATCCTATAGAAAATTTTCCTTATGGGAAATTCTCGTATAAGACTTGAAAGCATAATAATAGTCCCTTCGATTGGTTGCTGGCCAAAGGAAGGCAAGACCAGTGATGGGGCTGCCATCTTATAGCCTCTGGTCAGGCTTTTCTGGAGAAGAAAAGAAAATAAAGGAAAGGAGAAATGGAAGAAAGGAAGGACTCCCTAACCCTCGGATGCCCTAATAGCGTCGGGGTCGAAAAAACAATAGTTAACCAAGAGAGGTTAGATAGAAAAGTTAAAAGAGCGCAAAACACAAGTAAGTGGAAGAAATGTTTTGCACAGCTTGGGCACCTTGTGGTCGCCATCCACATATCCCCTAGATGAGGACCCCTGAGGGATTTACATATATCCAAGTATCAATTAATATTTAATTTTAGGAAGTTATATTTTGAGGTTATTTTAATCATATTATTTTTAGTCTGGACATCTTACCTCAATATTAATGTTGATTTGTTCTTGAACATGTTTCAAAACAATTCTGTTTTATCGTCTGGGAAAGCTGACGATAAAACAGAATTGTTTTGAAACATGTTCAAGAACAAATCAACATTAATATTGAGGTAAGATGTCCAGACTAAAAATAATATAATCCAAGTATCAGCTGCATAGGTTAGAACTGGTTTGAAATAAATTTTATACATTGCCATTTTACTCTTGATGGGTATATCTTTATGCCAGATTAATTGTTTAGTTAAATTATAGACTTTTTAAACTTTATTCTTCTACTGATTTCAGTGTGTATTTTCTCATTTGCATTTATCACTGTTCCTCAATATGTAAATTTTTCCACTTTTTGTAGATTTATGCCTGACAACTTTTAATATTCCAATCATCATTCTGGTTTCTACTTATTTTCATGACTGCCGTTTTCTCATTAATTATTTTTAATGTTTTTATTATTCATTTTTAAACATCTTAATGATGGACAAATTATATTTGAAAAGAAAAATATACACCTAGACTGGGGTTTGAACCCAGGACTGTTACTCTCTATGTCAATGCTCTTCCAAGTGAGCTATCTACGCCTCTAATCTAAACATAATTTTCTCTTATACATAGTTAATTCCGTAACCTCAAATGCTACGAGCCGTTGCAATGATTTTTGCAAATGGCAGCTTCTTTATTAAGAAGACTTTTTATTGGGAATTTAAACGTTACTTATAAAGCCAGTAGTGCTTCTTTCAATGTTTTTATTATTCGTTTTTAAACATCTTAATGATGGACAAATTATATTTGGAAATAATAGATTGGAGGGCCTAGGTAGCTCACTTGGAAGAGCATTCACATAGAGAGTCAAAGGTCCTGGGTTCAAACCCCAGTCTAGGCATATATTTTTCTTTTCAAATATAATTTATTTTTAAACCGTACTCTTCTGAAACTTTTCTAGTGTTCAAGTTGTTCTATGGTATTTTTTTTTAATTTCCCCGTATCATTACATTGTCTGCGAAGATGAAGGTTTTTTATGTTAAAATAAATGTAATGTATGAATGCATTAAAAAATTTAAATTAAATATGTTATCTTGTTATATATTTATTGTGCATGAAATATTATTTTATAATGTTTAGTATATAATAGTGGGATGAGTTCAACAATTAACTAGATAAATTTTTTAAGTTAAAAATAAGGCACTATAAATGGATTCTATGAAAATACCAAAGGCTCTTACATAAATATCGTATCTTATCAATATTTGCTAATATTGATTTTGCAGTACTACCTCTTCAATTTGATAATAGATTGTTGACTTCTGTAAAATCAAGTAAGTACTGTAATAAATAAGTTTGATCTGCCTTCATCTTACCTCATAATTTGTTTGTATTACATGTATTTTCATAAACTCTCTGTTGTTGAAAATTTGGATTTATCAGAGAAAATTGTGAAATTCAACAAATCAATGGGAATCATTAATAGAGTTTTAAAACCTTCATTAGTGCAAAAATCAACTCATACTCGTCTTTATCAAATAATGGCTCGACCAATCCTATGTTATGGGAGTGAAGCGTGGACTATAAGGACGAGAGATGAAAGCAGACTAACAGCTTGTGAGATGAAATTTATGTGCTGAACAGCTGGCTACACCAAATGGGATCGAAAGAAAAATGTAGAAATCCTTCAAGAACTTAATGTGTCACCAATACTGGACTACATCTCCAGATATCAGCTAAACTGGAAGGAACATGTCTCAAGAATGGCTAGATCCTGGATCCCCAAGGCAATAACGAACTACTGTCCAAATGGGAAACGGTCACTTGGTCGATCTATGAAAAGATGACACGAAAACTGCTTTCTCAGGCCGTAACAGTTCTTCTAGGACTAATACCTGGCAGAATGATGATGATTTTCATAACACTAATAATAAATAATCTCCACACCAATTTATCACACAGAATTCTCATTCAAACATCAAGTTACTATATCATTAAAATATATGATAAAATTCTGTTAAGGCATCAGTAGGGGACCCTAAGAAGTGGCGAATAAATTCATGGAAGAGTAGTGTATAAGTCTTGGTCAAAGTGGGTTAAAAAGCATGATTTTTTTATTACAACGATAAATAAAAAGGAGTAATTTATGGTACAATGTGCTACAAGGACATACGTAACTTAACACCATATGCCTTATATCCATCCACAGTAATTCTGCCCGAGGGCAGGTCTTTCACTGCAATCATAGCATTTTCATACTATGCTTTGCAGGTTTACTAAGGAATTGTAGGTGTGGTAGCTTCCCGTTGCTTTCCACACCAGTGAAGGATGATGATAAGGATGATTATGATCATGAGCCTTAATGTTTTCCTGACATTTGTCTTACAGAGGAAAAACCCCGATAAAAACCTCATCCAGAAAAATTGTCCTGACCGGGGATCGAACCCGGGCCTGCTGCGTGACAAGGCAGCATACTACCTCGAGACCACAGCGGTGGACATGCCTTATATAATATATATATGATACTAAATATCTAAAGCCAAAATACACATATAATTGCATTTCCAAGGTTTCTGGAGAAACATTGGTTCTCAAATTTGTAAGTATACAGTCATAAGAGAAAATTGCTTGTTCACTGTCCAGCTTTGAACAAGGTATCCCCAGTGCCTTCACACAGTACCCAACTAATTCACAATGGTCTCCCTTCATGCTCAATAATATGTTGAGTACATTAATGTCTTCAACGTTCTGGTCACGGTTTTTCACAATCGTCTGAAGACATAGGTAGCCTGACAGTAACACTTGAATGTTGAGATTTTTCAGAGCATCAGTCGCTGGTTTCCCTCACAGAAACTTCACTGTTTCTTTCAACGTTCTTCACATCAAGCAGTCTGTCAATGTTTATAGTGAGCATTTGAGCAGTATCCAACAACTTTAGTCTTAATAAATTAATGAGTCATTTTAACGTCTTACCTCATATTTAGAACCTCATAATGTGTTTCCCAATTTTAACTTTGAACTTTAGTCTTGTTAATTTTGTTTTGTATAGGTCATGAATTTTCCAAACAATACCTATTACTAATATCTGATTTGAGATTGAGGTGTGAGGCAAGGTTTTTAAGTTTTGGCAAAAAGTATACCAAACCCAGATTACTCTGAACATTAGAAACCAAAGGGAAGAGAATGTTAGGCATAACATGGAGCAATAAGGTGAAGAGTGGAAAAAGCTGGAATTTGAACACAATGTTAAAATAAGAATTACAGACAGGCAGAGATGCTGGGATTTAAACACAATATTAAAAATACAATAGAGAGTAACATTAAGAGGTTTAATAAGAATCAAATGAATTGTGAATTATTCTTACCTCATACTTCTATGCTTTTTAAACACAGCACCGCAGTATCGGCGACCATCGTCAGCTGTTTTCACAACTATCAATTTTTTTCATTTGCCGGTAATTATCCAAACTGCCATCTGGTGTTCTTTTGAAGGAGTCATTTTCTAACTGCCATCTGTTGTATTTTTGAAGAACTTTGTATACAAGCTTGGTTTGTCCGGAATTTCGAAGATCATGGTTCTAGTATGGTTTGAATACAAAGTTCTTCAAAAATACAACAGATGGCAGTTTAGAAAATGACTCCTTCAAAAGAACACCAGATGGCAGTTTGGATAATTACCAGCAAAAGAAAAAATTGATAGATGTGAAAACAGCTGACGATGGTTGCCGATACTGTGGTGCTGTATTTTTAAAAAACATAGAAGTATGAGGTAAGAAGAATTCATGATTCATTTGATTCTTCAATAAAACCTCATAACGTTAAAAATTCCCAAATTTATCATATTAAATTAAGAGGTTTATTTAATAATTAAGATATTTGGTCTGTCTATATGGTTGTTATTGTTGAACATATGTTTCAAGGTATCTGAGCCCCATCATCAGCGATTACAGACTCAGAAGCCTTGAAACATATGTTCAACAAAAACAACCATAAGAAGCAATGACCAAGTGAAGGAAGGTATACAGGATAAAGGCTGAGATTTGAACACAGTGTTATAAACAAATTATAAAACGAGACCAAAAGGAAGTCATCAGTAAAAGGGTATGTACTGCAATTGTTTGCATCAGATCTGAGTTATATATATACTGTAGTACATATACAACTGTGATTCAAACAAATTTAAAATAAATGTAGTAATATTGTATAAGTGCAAATGTTTTGGTATTGTTGCGATATGACTTTGTTATTACTTAAAGTGACATAAAATAAAAAAAGAAGCTTTATACCCCCTCAGGGGTCCTCATCTAGGGGATATGTGGATGGCGACCACAAGGTGCCCAAGCTGTGCAAAACATTTCTTCCACTTACTTGTGTTTTGCACTCTTTTAACTTTACTATCTAACCTCTCTTGGTTAACTCTTGTTTTTTTTACGCCAATGCTATTAGGGCATCCGAGGGCTAGGGAGTCTTTCCTTTCTTCCATTTCTTCTTTCCTTTATTTTCTTTTCTTCTCCAGAAAAGCCTGACCAGAGGCTATAAGATGGCAGCCCATCACTGGTCTTGCCTTCCTTTGGCCAGCAACCAATCGAAGGGACTATTATTATGCTTTCAAGTCTTATACGAGAATTTCCCTCAAACGCTGGAGGGAAAATTTTCTATAGGATCGTAACAGGCCTTGGCCTAATACTTGGAAGGAAGACGAAAGAAGAAGAAGAAGCTTTATACATAGATCACCTTCAACAGTGGAAATGTCTTTATGACCATAATATACTAATTCTTTATGATAAAATCAAATGTTCCCTACCTCTCCTCATATAAATCTTCTAAGTAGATCTCATATTCAGTACAATCTTGGCGACTGATGTTATGTCGATCGGAAGAAACACTTCTACTTCCCTCTGTTGGTGGACCGATGAACCTCTGGATCAGGTCAGGATTTGTGGGAATTGTGACAAAATTTATATTGGAAAAAAACAAAAAGAAATTTGAAAACAAGGGTGAAAGAACATCTTAGAAATGTCAAAAATTGAGAAGTGGAAAAGTCAGCAGTGCTCATGCTATGTCTGAAAAACATTTAATTGAATCAAAAGCCAGTCTAATTAAACAAATAGATAAACAAAAGAAACTCAAAGTTTGGGAAAAAATCCACATTCAGAAAAACGTAGGAAAACTTATGAACTTCGAAATTCCTGCAAATCCTGACCTGATCCAGAGGTTCATCAGTCCACCAACAGAGAGAAAAATAAGTGTTTCTTCCGATCGACGTAACATCAGTCGCCAAGATTGTACTGAAGATGAGACTGTTATGGTCTCGAAATCGTGATCTACTTAGAAGATTTATATGAGGAGAAGTAGGAAACATTTGATTTTATCATAAATTAAACCTCATAGTGATTAATTACTGTAAAAGTTAAAAATATACTAATTCTTTAATATTGTCTAGTTGTTTCTTGACTCACCTCATACTTCTTAACTCTCTCGCATGTCTAGATTTCGTCACTGTATTTGTGACATTCTCAATGCTGTTCACGTTCACAGAAGTTGTGACATTCTCAATGCTGTTCACATTCACAACTTCTGTGAACGTGAACAGCATTGAGAATGTCACAAATACAGTGACAAAATCTAGATATGCAAGGGAGTTAAGAAGTATGAGGTGAGTCAAGAAAGAACTAAACAAAATTAAAATAAACCTCATAGTGTATTTCCTACCTACATAACTTGAATACTAATTCTTACCAGTGGGTAAAATCATGAACTCCTGCATGGCAAGTTTGTTTCCTGCATGAGATCCTCCATTGATAACATTAAATGCTGGAACAGGCAGAATTACATCAGAAACTCCTGCCAAATCTGCTATGTGCCTAAAAAAAAGAAAAGATTTCATCAATAACTTTACTTCTCCCATAAAAAAAGTTTGATCTTCATTCTTAAGAAAACAGATAAATCATTTTGTTTTCATGTAAATAAGTCATTCTCCAGTTGCTATGCAAACAAATAAAATTGGAGTGCTGTTATGATTATTTACAGCACTAGTACAATGGGAAAAAGCACAACGACTCGCAAATGAAGTTAAACAAAAGGGACGTAATAAATTTGTTGCCAAGTTCAGGCTGATGACGGGACACAACTGTCTCCCCCACCTGCACCGATAGGGAATGTATCCATCCACCAGCTGCCCACTTTGTGCTTATCCCAACATGAAATGAACCAACAACATCGGCTCCACTCCCCACAACTGAGCTGAGAAGACCAAAGAAGACCGAATTTTGTCAGCTTGTACTAGGAGGCCAGAATGAAAATGGTATTACTGCAGACTTTGCCATTGATAAATAAATATAATAATAATAATAATAATTCCATGGCACGACAGGCCTAGAAGGCCCTTAGCCTACCAGCCGGCTGCTGGCATCATATCCACATGTGTCAATCACAGAGGTAGATGATCATCTAGCCAGTGTAGGGGTGACATGTGTCCCCAGCCGTTATAGCTGGTTTTCTCAACCTGGAACCGCTACTTGTTGTAGCTACCCAAATGCCTCACGATGGTGGGTGGGCACCGGTCCCATACTGGCCAAAATACCATGAGAAAATTTCTTCCCCCATGGAGACTCGAACCAGCGCAAGTCCCATAGCTCTGCACCAAGGCTTCCTGCCATAACCACTCAACTACGGCATGGGACAAATAAATAAATATAGCAAGATGAATTACGAGGGAAAATGTTATGAAGAGGAATTTGATGAGAAAGCTGTATGTGTCACTGGTAACTGCAATAAAAGTTAATCTCACAAGTATATTTGTTTCTTCTTATGACTACTTTAAATAACAATTAAGTTCAATGTCAAACTTTTTTTATTCTTTGTCAGCTTCTGTAGATACCGATATCAGCTTTTCCTAACTTGTAAATAAATTAATAAAACCTTATATTTGAAGAGATAAATATACGTTCAGACTGGGGTTTGAACTCAGAACCTTTCACTTTCTTTGCAAATACTCTACCAACTGAGCTACCTGAGAAACTCCAATTTAAATGCAAATTTTTCTCTTACATATACTGTTCATTTCTGAGCGCCAAATTAACAGTGTATATAAGAGAAAAATTTGCATTTAGATTGGAGTTTCTCAGGTAGCTCAGCTGGTAGAGCATTCGGATAGAAAGTCAAATGTCCTGGGTTCAAACCCCAGTCTGGGCATATATTTTTCTCTTCAAATATAATTTATTCATCATTGAGATGTATGAAATGAATAATAAAATATTAATAAAACCTTCATGAATTAATGAGTCATTTTTTACATCTTACCTCATAGTTTATGTTTTCTTAAACATGGAAACTGCAGTTTTCAAGAGGACATCTCTCTCATTTTTAACCGACATTATGACTACCGGATTTTTGTTGGAATCTCCATCTATTACGTTGCATCTGGTGTTGATTTGATGAAATTTGAGATCAGGACCCATTAATCGGGAATTTTGAAATTCATGAATCTAAATTTGTTCTTCTGGTGGAGATTATATATATATACAAATTTAGATCCATGAATTTCGAAATTCCTGATGAACGGGTCCTTATCTCAAAGTTCATCAAATCAACACCAGATGACAAATGTTATAGATGGAGATTCCAACGAAAATCCGGTAGTCATATGTCAGTTGAAAATGAAAGAGATGTTCTCTTGAAAACTGCAGTTTCCATGTTTAAGAAAACAAATTTTGAAGTAAAAAGTAAAGTAAAGTAATCCCACTACAGACCTCAGGAGGCCCTTGGGGTAGTAGGAGGTTAAGGGTCCCACTTTTACTGGACAATCGGCACTTGATGTCAGCCGATTTGTCAGCCCTGCATGACGGCCGCCTTTACCCCCAGAACAAGTGTCTGGTACTCATTTCCATTAGAGGCTGAGTCGACCCCAGGGCCATAGTGCTGCCAGAAGGTTTGGGTCAATTTAAAAATAAAGTAAGATATAAAAAATGACTAATTAATTCATGAATTAAGAACCTCATAATGTTATTTTCCTTTTTAACTATGAATTAATAAAACCTGTTTACCTGTACAAAGGAACTCCCTTCTTCGCTGCTCCAGCTTTGCAAACAGCAAGGGAAACTCCAAGAATGGCATTAGCCCCAAGTTTTGACTTGTTTGGGGTACCATCCAGCTTCAGCATGAAGTCATCTATTTCATTCTGCTGAGTAGCTTCAAAGTTCTGAAAGAAAGTTTTGTTTACTTTTAATTAATCTTAAGAGAAAAACTGTACCTTTGCAGTGATTTGAACTATACATATGTATAGTGTTGTGGACATATCCATTCATTAATAAAGACATACTTTTGTAACTAGCTGGCATTACCAAATCCAGAGGTTCATGGCTGCTGTATATGAGTTAATATGATAAATTTGAAAATTAAAATTAAATTACCAATTTCAGTAACTTTATCTGATCATCCTGTATTTACATTGTTATATATTAAGCTTTATGTTTAGGTTCTTAAAGTTTTACTTTAAAAATTAAAAATGCATTAAAGATTCTTAGATTATCCGAAATTATGAGGTAACTATGTATGGCAAACTATTTTTTAGAGCACAGATTTTGGGGAAACTAGTGTTCTGTGGGTAGAGCATGAATAAGCCATTTTAAATTCCCATAGAATAACTGTGATGAAGAGGTAATTTATTTACATATTTAAACACATTTAAAATGTAACAAACATAAAAGCTAAGCTATCCTAACCTTGTATTGTATATTTTTTATTTCCCGAAGGAACTCACAATTTGGGAAAAAATTTACATATGCAAGAAAGAAAATACAACTATGAATTTTAAAATACCCGGTTATAAGGAGAGAGGACTGATTTGGAAGTTCGTCGGTCAGCCATCAGATGGCGCGGAGGTCAGTCTGCAGGATAGAAGTCAGTCTGACGTCAGTTGGGAACGTGACACAGCATTGAGAATGTCACAAAGGATGTGACGAAACCCTGGATTTGCTAGGAGTTATGAAGTATGAGGTGAGTGAAATAAAAAATAAACAATATTAAAAAACCTCATAGTGTTATTTCCTATCTACATAACTATCCTAACCTATTTAACTTTTATAGGAATTAATCACTATGAGGTTTAATTTATGGTGAAATTAAATGTTTCTTACTTCTCCTCATATAAATCTTCTAAGTAGACCGCGATTTCGAGACCACAACTGTCTCAACTTCAGCACTTTCCTGGCAACTGATGTTATGTCGTTCAGAAGAAACTCTTCTTCTTCCCTGTGTTGGTGGACCGATGAACCTCTGGATCAGGTCAAAATTTGCGGGAATTTCAAAGTTCCTAAATTTTCCTTTGTTTTTCTGAATGTGGATCTTTTCCCAAACCGTGAGTTCCTTTTGTTTGTCTATTTGTTTAATAAGACTGGCTTTTGATTCAATTAAATGTTTTTCGGACCAAGCATGAGCAGCTACCGCTGACTTTTCCACTTCTCCATTTTTGATGTTTCTAAGATGTTCTTTCACCCTTGTTTTCAAATTTCTTTTCGTTTTTCCAATATAAATTTTGTCACAATCCCTGCATTTGATCTGATAAATTCCTGATTTGTTTTCATTTTCAATTCTTTCATTTTTATTGGTTTTAATTATCCTATTAAGGCTGTATTCATTCTTTGGTGCTAATCTTATATTGAACTTTTTGAAATTTTTTAAAAATTTATAGTGTTTCAATGGATGGTAAGTGAATTTCTTGAATTTTATTTTTTCTGTTTCTTTTATAAGTGTACTTTCATTTATTAATTTTTGTCTTTTAAATTTATTTATTTTCTTGTGTACCATATTTTCTTCACAACCGTTATCTATTACAACATTAATTATGTGTTCTTTTTCTTTTTCATAGTTTTCTTTGCTCATAGGTGTATTTACCATTCTATGTGTCAAACTATTGAATACTGCCTCTTTGTGAGCAAAATGGTTGAATCCTGAAGCTTTAATATAGTTGTCAATATGTGTATTCTTTCTAAAAATTCCAAATTCTATCTTGTTTTCTTCGTTTCTTCTTAAAGTGAGATCTAAAAATGGGATTTGTCTTTCATTTTCAATTTCCATGGTAAATTTTATAGTTCTACTCTGAATGTTCAACAGCTTTAAAGCAACCTCTATTTGCTTGATTCACAATAGCAATTACGTCGTCAACGTATCTACTCCAAAATTTGAAAATCAAAGGATGTCCACTTGTTATTTTCTGCTCAAAACTTCCCATAAATAAATTGGCCAAAAAGGGTGATAGAGGATTTCCCATAGAAAGCCCAGAATTTTGTTTGAAAAATTTTCCGTTATATGTAAAAAAAATTTGTTCAATGCACAATGTAGTTAGAATTATAAATTCTTTTATACATTCTTTTTTCTAATTTGTTTTTATTAACCATTTTTCCAAAATTTCAAGAGTGGTTTCTCTAGGGATGCTGGGAAACAATGAAACTATGTCAAACGACACTAATTCCCGCAAATTTTGACCTGATCCAGAGGTTCATCGGTCCTCCAACAGAGGGAAGAAGAAGAGTTTCTTCCAATCGGCATAACATCAGTCACCAGGAAAGTACCGAAGATGAGACAGTTGTGGTCTCGAAATCGCGATCTACTTAGAAGATTTATATGAGGAGAGGTAAGAAACATTTAATTTCACCATAACCTAACCTAATTCAATTACTCTAACCCAGGTGAATTCCATGGAATGCCCTTTTTCATATTTTACGTGGTTAAATATGTACATTTGTTTGTGTTTTATGTGGTAAAATTCGGACATAAATCTTTGTTAACAGGGCAGAAAAGTACCGTTATCGGCAGAGCTTTGTTGTTGAAACCAGTTATAATCAACAGAGATGCTGTGGCAGTGGGTTTATCACTCGTTAGTATTGTGGTTACCACTGATTAGTAGTGAGGTTATCGCTGGTTATTTGTGTCGTTATCGCCGATTATTAGTGTGGTTATCGCTGGTTATGACATCAACACTCACTTGTTTCACGATCGGATAATCAAAGTAGCTATGATAGGCCTGCAGAACACTCAAACAGCCCAGATTTTTATCATCATCATCATCCAGGGATTAAGCCTGTTGGCTCGTTCCAGTTTCATGAAAGCTAGAATTGTTAAAATTGTTCAGACCATCTTCTATATGGGCATCCAACATATCTCCTTTCGTGCAGTTTATAATTTAGCAATAATTTTGGAAATCTTTCTTCTGGCATTCTATCAATATATTCTTTCCAGTCGTTCCTATATTTAATATATCTTCCTCAAATATATAATATGTAGTATATTTTGTAATATTTCTTTCAATCTTTGAGCATTTTATAGTTCACTAAATTGAACAAACCTGGAAGAGATCTCCATTTTTTTATAATTATATAACCAGAAAAAACTTGAGCCTATAAATTTATCACAATTTTCCAATATTAAAGCATTATGTTAGGAATTCCTAGGGCTAAGAAAGAAAATTATCCAATCCTGTCTTCTACCCTTCCTAACTGAGCAGCTGGGCTGGGAGAGTGCCAAATGCAGTGTTTTTAATTGAACGATCTCTTCTCTGGTTAATGGCTATTATATAATCTAACTTCAATGTTAAATTTTTGTTTGATGAGAAAAATATACACCTGAATCGGGACTTAAACCCGATGTCTCTGGTTCTATCCACTAAGCTACCAGACATTCTGATTCAAATGTATATTATTTCTCTCTTTTTATTATATGAATTCCCATGCACTAAGGTATGAACTTTTCGCTCCACTATGCATCTAGCAGCTTCTTTAAGAAGAAGACTTTAATGTGAATCAGCATATTAAAGCCAGTGAAGCTTATTTTCGATCTTAAATATTAAATTTTTCATTTCTAGCAGCCTTATTTAAACTACCTAACTTAACGAACATAAAATACTTTTTGAAAATCCTTCATAGTTGGTCATTTAACTAATTGAACTTTTATAGAAAAAAATCACTATGAGGTTTAATTTAATCTTAATTTATCTAATTGCTAATACAGGTGTTTTTCTCCCAGCAGTCAATGTCAATTTACATCATGAATATGTGTTCTCTGCAAATAATTCAAATGTTTTAAATGGACTTCATTTGTTTGTTATAAATTTAATGTTGTTAAATGAGAATTGTGGAAAGCAAGGAAGCTACCACACCTATAATTCCCTAGAAAATCTGCAAAACATGGCATGAAAATGCTATGATTGCTGTGAAAGACCTGCCCTTGGGCAGAATTACTATGGATGGATGAAAAGAGAATATGGTTAAAAATATGGCTACTTTGAAAAATGTTCTTTTTTATAGAAATTTATTGATGAGAATATTTTTAAATATCAGACTACTTCGAAAATATTTTTAAAAAATTCTTGTAAACTAAACTTGATTTAAATAAGATGAGTCTTTTTTCATCTTATTTCATAGAAGTTGGGTTCTTTTAGGACATGTTTCAAAACAAACTTCTGTTCCGGAATGCAGGCTTTCACGACCGGTAATCATAATGTTAAAAGATTCCGGGCTATGTGGTCATTGTCTATAACTGGTATTTCTTCTAGACGTTTCTCATTCAACTGCAGAGGGCATCTTCAGTGGCAAGTACTTCTAGGTGATGTTACCTAGAAGCACTCACCACTGAAGATGCCCTCTGCAGTTGAGAGAGAAATGTCTGGAAGAAATACCAGTTATAGATAACAGCCACATAGCCCGGAATCTTTTAACATTATAAAACTTCTGTTCCATCTTCAGCTTGATGAAAAAAGACTCACCTTATTTATTAAGACAAACCACATAATGTTACTTCCTATTGTAATTTTATAAAAAACTTTATGTACTATTAACGTGATTATTAAGTGAAAATGAAACAATGTGTTAATGTTTGAAATGTGATCTCTGTAGACTGAGGTTTCACCTTAGATTATTATTGACCCACCTGCTTTAGAAGTTCTGGTACAATGATTTTATTAACATTATCAATGGCTTTGGAAACATCCTTTCCATGGTAATTCTTCTTATCATTATCCCTGAGTTCTAGAGCCTCATGAATCCCTGTGCTTGCTCCAGAAGGAACTGCTGCACGGAACAGCCCAAGGTCAGTCACCAAATCTACCTGTAATGACAGTTCATTCAAAAAAATTATAGACTCAACTGCACTTCTACTTACACTTGATTTTTCAGTTTATTATTGTAAACTATAGCTTTTCTTCTGTATTTACTAACATTATTTAATATTTTAAACTTTTTCAAACAATTTTTATAACATTATTAAACAATTTTTAAGTATTTATATAAATATGCAAATCACAACATTATGTCACTGTTAGACAATATTGTGATGCTAACTGCTATTTTCTCCACAGAGTATATTACTTAGTTTATGATTTTTCTATCGCTGTTTTGGATTATCGCTGGTTGGATCAGCATTAGGGAGTGATAATAACTGTACACCCATTTTTAATAACATTTGGTAATTTTAATATTATTAATATATTTTTTAACATAGATTTGGGGATTTATTGCAAAGATTGGTCATTTAAAATTCATAGCGACATGCTGCCATCAAGCATAAGATTTTCTAACTTTAGTACAATACTGATAGTAATCGAGGATGATAATCAATATATGGTTCGATTGTGTGTTATCACTGGCTCTATAAACTTTGGCGCATGCGCATTGTTGTTCTATATGACTTTGAAAATATTTCACACAAGTTTAAGTGCAGTTTTTCCAAATTGTATGTTAACAAGGCATTATACAATTTGATAAAAACTTAGCCTATCATCATTATAGCTGGCACTATAGCCCACTTTGAGCCATGGCCATTAAAAACATCTTTCTCCATTCATACCTGTCTTAATACTTTCCTTCTCCACCCTCTTAAGATCATCATTTGTCAAGTTTTTAAGTGCCCTTCCTCTATATAATGACAACACAATCTAAGTCACTATGCTCAAATCATGATCCTTTTCCCTTGCAGTTTGTTGCCCAAGGAGACGTCTGGCTTCAATTTTGTCAATGGATATTTTACAGGACAGGGTTGTCAACTCTATGCCAAACCCCCGACATGGAGGATCTGGACTCCAATTTATATCCCCAGAGTCAGGGTGACCAGAATATATCCCCAGCCACCTTCTATGATACGTATAAACTAGATTAGGAGAACTCTTCTACCCAACCACTAGCTGAAGAAACTATGCCTATTAAAAGTTAGTTTTTCTGCTTAGGTTTTAAGTTTGATTTGTTAAATAATATAGAAGGTTTCATGTTTTAAATTTTTAAAGTATCATAAATCTTAAACTCTAATATAAAGGCTAGCTTTAATTTATAACATGGGTACCTCTAACCAGACTTACTATTGCATATAATATCTGTAAGTTCTAAACTGTTGCATAAAATCCCTGGATTCCCTTTTTTGGATTTTTGTTTTTCTATTGAGTGAGGCAATGAGATTGATCAATATTACTAATCCGTTAGACTGGCAATTCTGGTTCCCATGATTCTGAGTTAACTTTTGAAGCAGCCATACTTTTTTTTACTAATTTTAGGTTAGATTTTATTTGAATTTTAAATTAATTTCTTTTCTTTTTTTTTCACCAAGAACTATGGTATTGCATGACAATTCCAATAATTCTATATAAAATAATTAATATTATTTATTATAATTGCATAATAAGTGATCCCACTAAAGGTTTGAGGAGGCCCTTGGGTAATAGAATGTTAAGTCTCCCACATTTCTAGATAATTGGTACAAGATGTCAGTCCTTCATGACAATTGCCTTTACCCCCAGTAAATGCATCTGATACCAAATTCCATTAGAGGCTGAGACAAACGCCAGGGCCTTGGTCCCAACAGAAGATTTAGGTGAGTTTAAAAATCTTGACCCTACCAGAACTTGAACTCACGACCTTCCAACTTATAGTATATTGCCTTAATCAACTACAGTGTGCCCATTAAAATTGCTCATAAAAATTGGTATACAGTAACTGTAACGTACATCTTTTACTATTGAACACTTTATCACTGCCCAAAATATAATAAAATCTGCATATAAAAATAGAGTATAATTATTTTATATTATAATAAAATACCTCAACAGTTGGGTTTCCACGGGAGTCGAAGATTCTACGAGCAAAAAGTTTCTGCAGAGGCATGTTTCCTTCACAAGTACTGAAATGACGGTAGATTAACCTGAAAATATAAAATTCGAACATTAACAGAAATTCTAATGATTAGAATTCATATGAGTGAAATCTTGAAGATATAAAACAGAAATCTGCCTACCAATGTGAAATTTTGTAAGTGTTCCCTTTTGTAGATAAAGCGAATAATTTACTTTTTACAAAACTAGCCATTTTAAAATTTTACTACACAATTCTACGGTTCATTTAAGGTTGTTCCTCTGAAATTTCATCCTGTAAAAAAGATAACTTAATACTTATAATGATTTAAATTATCTCCATGGATAATGGGAGGTACTAGACAGACTGAACCAAAAGAATCTGCATTTGGTGGCCTAAAATTGAAATAAAACATGTATATTTTATGGACAGGTGTGCAGTTTTCACATTTTTACAGCTAGAAACGATATTTCTCTGAACATATTTTTTATATTTCTATACAACTTACCTAAATTACCGGCTACTATAATATAGGAGATTTGCCGACTTGATGTGACCTTCAGGAAGGGCGTATGTGGAGGTCGACTAATTCTGAAATTTGATTGGTCAGCAAAGTACAGAACAAAATCATCACTAGAATGCGCTGAGTGACACTGACTTTAATGTAAGTCGATATCTGCGTGGATCGAGTTATCTCGACACTCGCCCTGTTATATGTCGACTGTATAATTTATCGATAACAAATAAATGTTGCCCTTTTTCGATATATCCTACTCTACCATATGTATCGATAATATAAATCGATTTTTCTTCTATTCGATTTTGTATCCTTTCGAGCTACCGGCATAGTTTGATAATTGTTTTAATATAAAATGGTGAATATTCCAAGTGTTTTAATTGAAATTATTTATTAATAGTAATGGTATGTACACTATTTTAATATTTATAAGCATTTTTAGTATCTACTGAACCCTGAATCGGTGTCAAATACATTACTGAAAAAGACAGATTGTTAATGTCTTAAATAGTTAGAAGTAATATTCAGAGCCAATCACGATTTGTTTTATTCGATTCGTGCGATGAAAAGCAGTGCTTAGAATTTCATCACCAAGTTTCAGGTTTCCTGGTCTGTTACATTTCAGGTTAAAAGCTGGTTCCGTTTATGATAAAAAAAGGGGGGGGGGAGAATGTAACCAGCTAAAAATCTTAGCAGCCTCATCTCAGCCGCTTCTATTCTCCATAGTTGATTTCCTGTCTAAGTTCATCTTTCTGATCCATGTAACAAAATTAGGATTGCTATTGTTTTATACGATTTCAAAATTGTCTCTAGTCTAACTTTTCTTAGTACCGGTAGTATTGATTTTATTCAACCTGAAAATTGACTAATTTTATGTCAACATCCCTGAAGTTTATTTAGGAGAGATTGCAACTCAGGTAGGCGTAATTGAATCCATTATTTTGTTTGTTCTATATAATGATTATTAATAACAATTTTAGATTTTTAATGATTTTTTTCCTAGAAATCCCATAATCTTAGTTTTTTTAGAGATATTCAGATTATAATATTTTTTCTGGTACAAAGTGTTAGCCTATACCGCTTTTCGTAGAATTTCAATAGGTCTACATAAAATAACTTCAAACCTGAAATAAGAGGCTGTGAGTAAACTTTATTGACTTTTCACGCCCAGATTTGAATTGCCCCGATAATTAATGACCATATTTGTTTAAAAGCGTCGTTAAATAAAAAAAATCAATTAGCATTTCCAAGTAAAGCTACAAAAACACTCGAGGTGTGCGATTTTCATTCTGTAATTACTCCACAGATGGAGCAGGCATGTCAATTTCCAGCAAATCAATAATCTTACTTTGTTTGTAAAAGAAATACAGTATATTATTCATTGATCAAATCATATCCAAGAAGTATGATTTTTTTCATAATTATTAAAGAAACTCCACATAAATTATAATTTATTATTTATAGGCCTAATATTTAAAGGCATAATTGAGTTAGGCAATAATTCACTATTTGATCGTCAGTAATTTGTCTTATGTAATGCCAACATTGGTGGTGTATTGTTTTTCTTAATATCAACAATATTGAAATATTAAGTGAGTTTATTCAAGCGGTCCTGGATTTCAAACCCTGGTGCCGATCACCTAACTGAGGTTTTTTCCTCAGGAAAATGCTAGATTGGAATTTCATTACCTGAATCCATTTAATCACATTCACTTCTAATTATCATTATCCAATCTACCTTAAAAGTCTATAAATAAGTAAATATTGAATTAATCATAAGCGCCGAACTTCTGTAAAATACTGATCTGGAGTACACCTATCAAAATTTTGGGAAATTCAAACTACAATATAATTCATAAAACAAACATTAAAATTACTAATGCGTTAATGATTTAAAAATTAATGACTGTTAATGTGTTACGTTAATATGGAAATTTAAATAAAATTTGAATTTTTAACACGATTTAGTTTCTTTTACTTAAATAATTGTAATATTTATTTATATTGATGTTTATATTTTGACATCTGTCTTAATCATTATATGTATGATACCAAATTTCGAATTTAATCTTTGAACAAAAAGGCAAAATTTGTTCTTAAATATAAATAAACAAACAAAAATGTAGGTATATAATATAATTCTTTAACAATAATTTTAATGCATTATTTATATACACTCTCCTTGAATTTGTTTTTTAGAAGGACTCAAGCGAGGGTACATACCTCAAACAGTATTAAAACTATGCACACAACATTAATATAAAGCCAAATTTATACATAAATAAATAGAAATAAAACTTAAATAAAAGTTTTATGTGATTTTCATATTTATTAAAATGTAAATTAGTAACAGCTGTTTCGGTACTTTGTACTAATTTATATATTTATTGTAATAAACATGAAAATCACATAAAACTTTAAGTTTTATTTTTATTTAATTAAATATATTATGGATTTTCATCAAGTAAACGCCAATTCACTTGATTACCAAATTTATATTATTATTATTATTATTATTATTATTATTATTATTATTATTATTATTATTATTATTATTATTATTATTATTATTATTATTATTATTATTATTATTATTATTATTATTATTATTATTATTATATCTAGAAACAAGATCAATTATGATGATGTTGATGAAGATTTTCGGGCTGTAGGCCGTCGAGAGACAACGCTTGAGGATGCCAGATGCAGTCTTTGGCGAAACGTCGGGTAACTACAAGCCTCACGACCACGGCCTACAGCCCGAAAATCCTCATCAACATCATCATAGCAACTCCGGCCGTGAAAGTCTACGTGAATACAAGATCAATTATATTTAACTTTTATAAGATTCATTATATGTTCCGTTGAAGTATTATTCAAAATATAAAATTATGGAATATTCACCTGAAAGGTCCGTCTCCTAAACTTTATTAGTTATTTATCTGTAGCGCTTTCGGGACTAGTCCCATCATCAGCATTGAATCCGGGCTACAGATAAATAACTAACAAAGTTGAGGAGACGGACCTTTTAGGTAAATATTCCATAATTGTATACTTTAATTTTAAATGATATTTATTTTATCAATAAACACAGAAATCCCAAGGAATTATAAATCTAGATTTTGCGACCCTCTCAAAGAATATAACATTTCACTAGCTATAAAATCTACCTTCATTCTTGAATGTTTATTATATATCTGTATTTGATTTTTTCAATGCCATCAGGTTGATTTTTATGACATTTCTGACTTTCTCCCCTGGCAGTGGCGGAATTGTAATTAATGTGTCAGGTTGGGGCACCTGGCAGGCAGAGTTACGTTACTCTGATTAAATGATGAGTGATAAATGATAATGAAGCGTTAGGAGAGTCCTTAACCTAAACTTAACCTAAATTCCAGACCACGGGCAACCGCAGGAATAATTCCCCATAAGGAAAAATTAATATGGTCTGACCGGAAATTGAACCCGGGACCTCATGAATTGTAGTCAGAAACGTTGACCACTAGCCTATGAGGCCGGTATGTATAGGCCTATATAATATGAAAGACAAAAGGAAAGAAATATGTTTTTTTTTTTTTTTTTTTTTCTCTTTCCCTTGAATCCTAGAAAATCTACTTATCGTTAAACATCCATACTTCGTTATGCTAAATTTTGGAGGTAAAAAAAAACCGTGACTGAATTGTATAAGTTACTTTTTCACACTTCTAAATGATAACGCTTCTATTAGAGAATCTTATGGCACCTCAAACTCCATTTCGACAAAAAAGTGTTACCTGATTATTTCCCAGTACCGTTCACATTTAGCTTACATTGAGAAAAATAGTTCATGTTAACGCCACTAGAAAAAAGTTAACCTTCATTTAGCTTTCACATACACACACACACTCACGTACACAAATATGTTAAAACAAAAAATGATATTCTAATGAAGAAGTTGCTTTCTAACAACCTTTGTTTAAACTACAACTGCCTACATTTAATTTTAAGCCTCACAATATATAGACTTATCCTATTTTTTTAACGGTCCAGATAATTTATTTAATTTTCTTTGTTAGAATCAATAAATAATATATATATATATATATATATATATATATATATACTATATATATAGCTAACTCACTCGATCTATCGATGAGATAGGCTCATGGCCGCGCAGACATAAGCTCTCCATACATCCCTTTCCTGAGCTAATATTTTCTAATCATCCCCCGTATAATCTACTTCCCTCAAATCATAGTTAATGTTATTCTCTCCACCTCATTCATGGTCTACCAATTGGGCGTTTTCCCTCTGGTTTTCCTCTTTCATTCCCCATTCAAATTTATTATTATTATTATTATTATTATTATTATTATTATTATTATTATTATTATTATTGTTATTTGAATATATTATTTTAAGGAATTAGGCAAAGGTTTATTTGCATGTTTATCAAAACCATTGGGTTAATTTGATTTGAAGTGTATCCATTGCATTTAATATGCTATTTTAGACCATATTAAATATTTGATAACTGTTAACATAACCATCTAACCATTACAGTTGAAAATGTAATTTCAAAATGTAGCACAGCTATGTAACAAAATATTAGGATTTATGATCACTCACAGGAAGTTTTAATTGTTTACAGTGAGAAAAAATTAAAATCTGGCACTGTGCATTATCCTATGTATTATAAATCGGATTGAAGAGGTTAAAGAAACCAAAGTCTGAGAAGCCAGCTTAAGCAGATAACACTGAGCAACAAAAAATAAACTTTTTTTTTGTCTCAGAAAGAAAAATATGTGATTCTGATAGTATTTTTCTCCTGAATTCAAATATGATATCGGTTTTTCTCCATCACGCAAGCTTTCCGAGAGACAGGAATTTATAATTTCAAACATTTTAATATTTTCTACATTCGTAACTACACAATATTCGAACATTCGGACTCACCTAGAAAGTAAGAAATGACTATTTTCTGCTATATTTCGCCTGTGCAGCATCTCTCTTGATGGTCCAACAATAATCGGCCAGCATATTAGGATTCCATTCGCCTTGATATATCTTTTCCATAGCTGAAATCTCCTGAGTTAGCTCATTTGGTTTTATTTTACAATGGCCAAATGGACGAAAAAACGATTATTAAAAAATAATTATTTAAATTAATTAATTGAAACTGAAATAAAAAAAACTGTGGGTGATGGAGAAATTACGAATACATATTTGAAAACACGATAAAATACTGCATTAAGTATGACTATTATAATAGAATAGATTTATTTAGCGTGGTGGACAAAAATCATGTTGGCCAGTGTTACTATTGTTCCCGATATGAAATAATCAAGTGGATTCAGATCGGGTAACATCGTAATCCATGGATAAAGGAGGTCTCCTTCTAAGTAGCTTAATTCTCCAACAACTCAGGAAAAAATAAATTTTGCAAATAGTAGTGCTCATTCAGATAGATAGGTGGTACATGTGTAACAATGAGATTTTCATGTACAAAGCCTTTAGACGCATCCCCGTTTAAGACCAAAATGTGTCATCTCAAAATATTCAATAACACTCCTTATTTCAAGGTTACCTAATGCTCTCTATGTTACAAATGTATGGAAATATGATTTAAAAATGTATACATCGAAAGAGAAGTTGATTTATATGACGCTTTTATTGCAATGGACTTGTGAGACCCAGTGCCCTATTGCGGAATATCATGATTCAGCAAATGCCAAATGAGAATCGACCAAAGGGTCGGGATCCATAGGTTGAACAAAAAAACTGATGCAAAGAACGTACATTAAGAGTAATACAATTTTATTGTGTAACTGAGTAATTTTTGTTTCTGAGAATAGAACAAATCTAGGAGAGATAAAGAAAACGTAATAATATGGAAATATCGGGTTGAGCCAGACGACAGTGTTTTAAATTTCGTAAGATGATGGTTCAAATCCCTATGTCTACAAAATTGTCTGCGGAGTTTGGTAATTTTCCTCATCCGTAAAGAATTTAATGATTTCATTAATACTATGCAATTCATCATTAACTATATCATTCACGGTTCATTAATGCTTATGCTACGTGAGACGTACGTGACTAACATTTCTAAATCTTAATGGCTGTCACTTGGTTCCAACGTCCAATGGTATTTCTTACTACAGGATATGCGATGCCAACATTCAATCGTAAGTCCCAGGGATCAGATAAAAAAAAAATGTTGTCAAGCAGCAAAATACTTATTTGCTGTGTATCACATACATCTCACGCATTATAGTAATGGTTGCATTTATATCGACATAACATACTGTTATCCATTCAAATATCCTATATAGACGTGTTGTTCCCAAAACATCAAGGCGTTCAAAAGAAAATTGAATAAAATATGTATAACGAAACTGCATTGCAAATATGTTTCCTAATCAACTATATAGACTAAATAGGGCATTTTTAGGTCTATAACGTGATGCGAGAATGTAGGAGTGTCGGAGAAATGGTTATGTGCTAAAAAAAGTATGTGTGTGATCCAGAATTATAAATCCTCTCCCAATAAGTTGTGTCCTCGTATGACCCAGATGATGTGGGGCATGTGAAAGTACCTATAAAGGGAGAGTTTAAAATAGGACAAAGAAATATATTATTATTATTATTATTATTATTATTATTATTATTATTATTATTATTATATGTATTTAATTATGTGTGGCACCATAAAACGAAGTCTCAAAGGAACTAGAAAGGAGACGCTTTTAAAATTTTATAAAACAATGGTGGTTCCAACCCTCCTATGTGGATCGGAACACTGGGTCTTAACCAAAAATCAGGAACGAAGAATAGAAACGTCAGAAATGAAGTTTCTGAGGAGTGTGTATGGTAACTGATCGAAAACGAAATGAAAATATACGAAGTGAACTAAATAAATTCAAACTATTAGATAGAATTGCACAATGCAGATATGAATGGATAAACTAATCAATAGAATGGGTAACAACAGAATTCCGAAACAGAGTCTTCATTACAAACCACTAGGACGAAGAAATGTTTGAAGACTCAGTAGAAGATGGACAGACCAATTCTAGCATGAGATCGGAACAGACGTTAAGGTCTAATCCTTGATGATGATGCTGCAGATGATGATGATGATGTATTTAATTCAAATTGACAATCAATCTTTATATGAACAAATTTTAAATAGGTAAAGCCTAAGGTTACACAAAATATAAATTGAAATGTAAAACATAGGCATTAATAAATAATGCTGCTATAATATAAGCCTATACTCCAGGATAAATGGTATAAGTTAAATCGATCAAAGTTCAATTCATAATAAGAGATAACGATAGCATTCTGACGTAATTTGTATTTGTAATACAACATTATGACAACAATCACGTAGAATGTTTTTCGTTGGAATTTTGTTTATTTACGAGGCTTGGGAATTCAGAGGATATCAATAGAATCCATTGTGTGTTTTTTCAGGCTACTACAATGAAATACAAGTAAGAAAGACAAGCTACAGATAAAGATTGTATCTAACCTTTACTCTCAAATTATTGTAGAGACGTTAAAGAGCTATGCATTGCGTATTTTGAGATAAGGAACCAAACGATCAAAAAGTATTTAGGCGCCACAAGAATATGATCTTACGAGAGAGAGGATTCGTCCATGAATAAAGCACACTGAAGGAAGTTAGGTACTGGAGCACAATGCCTAAAAAGTAACTACACAAAAATAAGGTGCAAAAAAAATATATAGGCTCAACTCTGGAAACGCATGCTTTCTTGCCACCCCAACTTCCTAAAAAAAATTAAATATAAAATTGTTATTCTTTCAGTCGTGCATGGTAGATTCTTGTAGGAAAGCCAGAGGGAAAACGCCCAGTTGATACACCGAGAATGAGGTGGGAGAATAACATTAACTATGATTTGAGGGAAGTAGATTGTACAGGGAATAATTGGAAAGCGTTAGCTCAGGATAGGGATGTATGGAGAGCTTATGTCCGCGCGGCCATGAACCTAAGGGTTCGATAGTGCCAGTGAGTGAGTAAGTAAGTAAATAAGTAAGTAAGTATTCTTTCAGTTATATTTCGTGTACTTATGGATGTATAACGTGTTCTCCAATTTTGAGGGAAGAGAAAATATTACTATTATTTCAGTTATAGAAGGATTAAGATGAAATAATTGTTTTATTCTCATAACTATTCAAAAAATCGCCCCATTAATTTTAATTTCATATACAATCAATTTTAATGGATTTATTATTTTAGTCATTCTTAAAGTACATTGGAAAATGTTTGGAAAAAAGAAGAAAAGAAACAGGTGAACGGAGAATATTACATAACAGTTATATAATCTTTATGGGAAACCAAATGTAATAAGAAAAGTTAAGTCTCATAGACTCGATGGCACGAATTGGGAATTAAAGATGAGAAGGAAACTTCTTATAGGAAATCCAGACAAAAAGCCCAGTAGGTAGGCCAAGAGTGAGATGGCAGAATAACATTAAGTGAATTATATAGATGATTGGAAAACTTTAACTAAGGAGAGGAATAGCCTATATGAAGAGCATATGCCTGCAGTGCCATGAACTTCCGGTTCGAAAGTGCCAGTGAATTAGTTAGTTAGCTAGAGTTTTCCAGGGTAACTAATATATTTTTAATTAATCAAGTACAAAATATCCGTCTAATTTTGCATGAATTGAATTAATTATTTTCCAATGTTCACCCTTGTTCCTATTGGGACTTATAACCAATATTCTGAACTGGGTGCCTGTAGGCAGGAAACTGCAAATTTGAACCATACATTAGACGGGTATATACTTAGTGGCAAGTCCACTGCTGTGGTGTCGAGGTAGCGTGCTGCCTTGTCAGGCAACGGGCCCGGGTTCGATTCCCGGCAGGGACAAGCTCTTGGGTGAGGTTTTCTCGGAGTTTTTCCTCACCTATAAGACAAATGTCAGGAAGCTTAGGGCCCAACGGTCCCCGAAAATCATCTGATCATCATATTTATCATTATCATCATCATCCTTCACCGATGTGGAAAGCAACGGGAAGCTACCACATCTATAATTCCCTAGTAAAGCTGCAAAGCATAGCACGAAAATGCTATGATTGCAGTGAAAGACCTGCCCTTGGGGCAGAACACTATAGAACCTAATATAGTGGATGCTTCTATATCTTTGGTTAGCAAAATGCCAAGCTCAACCGCCGAAACCAGCACAGGACACCATTAAGGTAAGGAACAAACATGCAGACCAAAGACTTTTAATATCCCCTAACCCGCTGAGAATCGACCCCGGGCTATCGGAGTGGAATGTAGGAACTTTTACAGACCTATCTCGATTACATAACAATTCTTTAATCATTAGCTTCTTAGAATAAACTTTTCTTATTCACGTACAAAAAGTTTTAGCAGATAAAAATAATGACGTTAACAAAATTCTTGAAATCAGCTGTTTGTACACGGTTCACAACTTGTATTATCAACCATCTTGTGTTTGTGTTGACGATATTGAATCTTATGCAGTTATTTTCTTTAAAACACGAAACACATACAGCATGTCATTGAAATAATTTACCCAATATTTTCGTAACATATATCTATTGATAGTTAATTACTTCATTTTAGAAAGTATTGTAGCTTGATAAATAGAGAGCCCTTAACTTCACAGCGAGATGAGAATTTTAAAACACCATACAGGATCTGGACATTTGTACAATGTCTTGCTCTGCTGTGTGCTATCTTTGGCGGTGGCATTGGTATGCTGCTAACTATAGATCCAAGCAGGACCGTTATATTAATACTGTGTATACTTCACGCACTGTAAACCAGGGGTTGGGGACCGTTACTTGTCATACTATAGTCTAAGCCTTAGACTCTAAGGAATATAAAGGGAACTGTTAACCATTGCATGTCGAAACCTACCTTAAAATTTATCTCAGAGAAGCGTTATCATATACAAAAAAAATGATGTGCCTTTTTTAACTGCAAGACACTGAAATCTAGCGCCAAAGTTCTCATTTAAACTACAGGGAAGTAATAAAACTCGATACTAGGTGAAATGGATAACCTTGATAACCTGCCTGCATGCACGCCACACACCTTCCCTGTCCACTTCCCCGCATGCCCTGTCCCGCCACACTCCTAACCATTTTACTCTCGCATGGAGTCCATATGTTTCGCACAGTTGGTTCACATTGCTGGACTCTGGCTTTGGTTTCTACCGTATGCCTTGTAGCTCAATTGTAGTATCAATTCACCTATTGTTTCCCTAAGTACAACAATGACGTAATGGACCCGCGAGTTTAGAGTGCGCGAGCTATACATGGCAGATGGATCACTGCATATCGTAAAACTTTTGCACTATTGCCAGATTTCTCCTTCTCCCTACCTCTCAGGATAATATTAAGCATAATTTGAATATTATAATGTGGAGACATAATTTTTAATTAATTTTAATTTTACAGCAAATTTATAAGATATAATAATTTGGAAATACTTTACAACATGTAAAGCGATTTTTTTTCTAAGTTGCATTCATACACCATGCGCATGCGCCATCAAACGCGAATCGGTTTACACTATGGAATTTCAGGATGCAGCCAACATATACACGATATTTAACGAACCTAAAAGCTAACCTAACGCAATTTAAGTACTCTAACCTGTGAATGAATGCAACGCCCAAAAGTAAATAGTAAGTTCTAAATTTTGAAGTATATGTGTACAGAAAATTCGTACATACTCCATGTTGGCTGCACTGGAACACGCATTTCGTTAAAATCAATATGGCTGCCTCGTCTTCATGCTACCTATATAGTTAAATATCAAAGAAAAACATATTGAAATAACCATTAAAAATATAAAAGTCGTTGTAAATGGTGGGAAATAATTTGAAAAATGAAACCTTAAGAATAAAATTTAACATGAGTTTATGAAGGAATTAAAAAAGTCGCGTTACAGGTTGTAAAGTTTAACCAAATATTTTTTTTTAATATTCATCTATAGTAATTCTGCACGAAGGCAAGTCCTTCACTGCAATCATGGCATTCTCATGCTATGCTTGCAGATTTACTAGGGAATTGTAGGTGTGGTAGCTTCCCACACTGGTGAAGGATGATGATGATGATGATGATAAGGATGATGATGATGATAAGGATGATGATGATAAGGATGATGATGATGACCATGATTTCGGGGACCGTTTGGGCCTTAAAGTTTTCCTGACATCTGTCTTAGAGGTGTGGAAAAACCCCGATAAAAAACCTCACCCAGAAAAACTTCCCCGACCGGGGATCGAACTAGGCCCCGCTGCGTGACAAGGCGTGACAAGCTACCTCGAGACCACAGCAGTGGACAATATTAATATAAGTACCTGATATATCTGCCTTCCTCAATTAAAATAGATTTTTGTTTAAAAAAAACTTTGTTAATCAGTTAGAACCGTGTTTATTAACGAAGTTTTTTTAAACAAAAATCCATTTTAATTGAGGAAGACCAATGTATCAGATACTTATATTTTTTTCTAATTTTTACTGCATGCTCCCAATTGTGATTAGAATGAGTTTTAGAAGTATTTATTAAGGTATACTCTTCATTTAAATACTCTCTTGCTGCATAATATGCAACACATCTAATGTGATACTTACTTACTCACTGGCACTATCGAACCCGTAGGTTCATGGCCGTGCGGACATAAGCTCTCCATACATCCCTATCCTGAGCTAATGCTTTCCAATCATTCCCTGTATAATCTACTTCCCTCAAATCATAGTTAATGTTGTTCTCCCACCTCATTCTTGGTCTACCAAATGGGCGTTTTCCTTCTGGCTTTCCTACAAGAAGTTTCCATGCATGTATTTCATTCCCCATACGCGCAGCATGTCCTGCCCATCGCAGTCTACGAGACTTAACTGTTCTTATTATATCTGGCTTCCTATAAAGACCATGTAGTTCATTGTTATGTAGTCTTCTCCATTCACCTGTCTCTTCATCTCTCTTTGGTCCAAAAATTTTCCTAAGAACTTTATTCCCAAATACTTGTAATCTCCTTTCCTCCCTTAAAGTAAGAGTCCATGTTTTGCACCCATATAATATAACTGGTAGAATAATAGTTTTATATATTTTCAGCTTAACGTTTTTTGAAAGGAGTTGGGACATCAAAAGTCTCTGCAATGCATAATAGCATGCATTTCCAGAATTGAGCCTATGTATAATTTCTTTGTGCATCTCATTCCTATTTGTGATTATTGTTCCTAGGTATTTTAATTCACCCACTTCCTCAAAATTTCCCTCATTTGTCATTAGCTGTCCATTTCCATTATATACTGAATTTCTACGTGTGACCATATATTTAGTTTTACTGATATTACTTCCAGTCCTAATTTCTTAGTGTTACTCAATAGTGTGTGCGTGTTGGCCTTTAGTATCTCCTCGCTATCGGCCAGTAGTACTACATCATCAGCATAAACTAACAGCTTATTAATACCATTCAGTTGTAAGCCTTCCTCATTTTCTAAAGATTTAATGGCATGCTCTAGTACAAAATTAAATAGTAGAGGAGATAGTGCATCTCCTTGCTTCAACCCATTCTGGATTTCAAAAGTGTCTGAAAACTGTTTGCCTGCACGCACCCTACTCTTTGAGCCATTTAGACACATTCGTATAAGTGTAACTAACTTTTTAGGAATTCCGAACTCCAGCAGGATACTATATAACTTCTCCCTCTTAATTGAATCATATGCTTTTTTGAAGTCCACATATAGTTGATGTACAGTACCATTATATTCCCATTTCTTTTCTAAAATCTGTCTTATACTAAAAATCTGATCTGTTGTAGACCTGTTTCTTCTAAATGCCCATTGATGATCTCCTAGAATGTCATCAATATAGAGAGTAAGTCTGCTTACTAATATATTTGTTAGAATTTTGTACGAAGTTGAAAGTAATGAGATGCCCCTGTAGTTGTCATCTAATGTGATACACCTTCTAATTAGAAAATAAAGTTAAAATATCTTGGCAACTATAACATCTAAAATCATGGGACTTTCACTGTTATGGAGGTAAAAATCAGCTTTTTCTCTAGAATATATTCCAGACAGCTGATATTATACAGTCTTTCCGACTGTTTAATAAATATATTCACACAGGTATGAAACTCCAACATTAATCTGCTTAAAGTTCAGTTTATTACAAAAAAAAAGGTTTAAATTTATTTTAAAATATGTTAATGTTGGTAGTCTTTTATTTTAAACTAGGGATTATCCGACGTGCGCTGCTACGCCTAAATAAATTAATTATTGAGGGTTAATTAATTATATGGTATACACTGCGACGAACCAAACATGGCGGTTGCTAGAGTAAATTTTTAATTTCCAATTTCAGGTAACCCCCCCCCCTTCCAACGGTCGGATTTTGCTGATTTTTGGATAATACATACCTTTGTTAATTTTAATAAGGTATTCCGAGTTCTGTTGTGAAACATCGAAAAATGTTACCCCTAGAGCGATTTTTAAATGTTCGTTTCAGGTGAACTCCTACACCTAATGATTTTAGAACATAACATACAACGGATAAACATCCATCGCATCTGAAACCCTCTCTATATACAAATTTTCACAAAGATCGGTTGAACGGTTTAGAAGTCCATAAAGGACAAACAGACATACATTCGTTTTTACATATCATTCGTGGGCTGCAACAGTGGCACATCTCAAAAAAGCAAGTTTTGAAAATGAAGTTAAAGTTTTCTTTAACACTGAAAGACATATATCATATGACTAATACGCCCGCCATTTGACGGTGAAATATAGGACTAATCAATGACCCACTGTTGCTGAAGTGAAGAAGGCTATTTTAAAATGATGAAAAGTGCACTAACTCAAAAATATCAATTTTTGAATTGTGCCACTATTCCAGCCCATGAGCGATATATAAATTTAAAGACAACGAATAAGATAAAATCTGTGGGAAATGTCACCACTTGTGGGATGAACTAGTGCGTAATGACAATTTTCATTTCTGGACGGTGAAGTCACGTTAATTTAGGCCGCCTTCCTCTGACATTACTGAAATATTATTCTAAGAATATTAATTAGATGTTTCCTTTAAGATAAATCACAAACCATCCACTTGCACTGTCACAAGATAACCTTTCAACTTAGGTGGTATGTCAGATCCAACTATTTAAATTAAGGAAGAAATGTCAATTTTTTATTTATACAGCAGTACTAAATTGGTCTCCATGATTTCACTTTTAAATTGCACGCATTTCATAATACTTGGATTAATGAAATAAAAATTAATAAAGGAACATTTGTACAGAAAAGTATCTGATGTATGCTGATTCCCTAGCAGATTCATGTAAGTTACAAGGTTTAAGTGTTTGTTTATATATATATATATATATATATATATATATATATATGGGGACAGGAATGGATTGACTCAACATTGTAAAAAATTGTATAACTTTCGTCATATTAGGCAACTTTAACCATTTGTGTATATTTGTCCCCAACTTTTAAAAACGGTAACAATAATTAAAATGTTCCTAGCATTTGTGACTGCACTTAATATTGCTTGGTATTTCAATAATTCTAGGGAAGAAAATCACTCATAAAACACTAATGGTTTATATAAAATGCAGAGTAAAAGTGGATTTGATGTTACGTGAAGAAGAAAACGGGGAAATTTGTTTAAGAAAACTGAAATTAAAGTTGAGGTATTTTGCTAGGCAGTGATTTTCAGAAAATGAAGTGTTACATAATTTGTAAAAATAACTGATGGCTTATCAAGCTAGTTGTCTCAGATGGTACCGTTATATGTTCCCATTCGGAAGAACCCGAGTTCAAATCTCGATACCAATCAATATGATTAGCGATTTTCCTTTGCTCTCGTTCACGTATCAGGACGGATGCTGAGTAGGAAGGAATTCAACTATCAGTTTCATCGTAATAATTAGGAGTATCCCTGCTGAATTTCTATAGAAAACCTAAAAGTCGCGAGATCAGCTATTCTGACTGGGTCGTCTGCTGATTCCCCAGATCCAAGTAGCAAATGCTAGAATAGTTCCCAAAAAGACAGTCACAGCAGCATTTACTCAAAATGATTAAACTTATAATTTGCGTCAATAGCAAAAACCAAAACAACAACGACAATAATAATAATAATAATAATAATAATAATAATAATAATAATAATAATAATAATAATAATAATCTATCTACTTTCGGGTTTTTACAGCTGCTGCCGTCTTCCCGTGCCAAACCCCGAAAGCCTACGATCTTGGGCATCATCAATGCTTAGCCCTCTTGCTTGCATTACTATCTTCATGCTTTCCTTCCATGTTAAATAATAATAATAATAATAATAATAATAATAATAATTGTATTGTATTGTAAGCCCTTATTTCCCTCAACGAGATTTGGGCGCTCTCCCTCTACGGGAAGGAATTGAACCATACTAATTTAGTTACACTTGTTTTCATTAGATGTCATTGGAGAGCCCGTGGTCAGCGTTCCGCCTCATACTGACATCTAAAAAACCAAGGTAATACTAGGGAAAATTAGGTTAATTTTGCTTAGATGCCTTTTTATTCAGGCTTAAGGATCTTTTACGAGCCTGAAAAATCTTCAGACTCGGGACCCATGGCTTGAAGTCCCTCCCGGAGGACTTGCTCCTTGGATTTTTCCATCCTAAAAAAGATCCATCGACCCCGGCAAGAAGCATATATAACCACTAGTCCACCGCGGCCGATAATATTAATATTATTATTATTATTAACAATAATAATAATAATAATAAAATACACTATTACAAATTTGAACCCATATTTCGGAACACCAATTCAAAATTTACTGGGGCTAGTGGAACGTGGGCTGGCTACACTTCCCAATATAGACCAGTGAAAGGAGAATAAGTACACCTGAGAAAAGAAAATATGCACCGCACAATTCTGCACGCGTCTGAGGAAATCCTCTCCTTATCTTATCTATAAGGATACAACCAAATATTTATAATTAAACTCCATATCGCAAAGACCTAGAAGGCCTTTGACCTACCAATTGCCTGCTGGCCTCATATCCACATATGTTAATCATAGAGGTAGACAATCATCCATAGCCAGTTTAGGCGGACATGTGTTCAGCATGAAGGTCTCCCAGCCATTACAGCTTGTTCTCTCAACCTGGATCCGCTACTTATTGTAGCTATCAAAATGCCTTCTGATGCTAAGTGGGCACCGGTCCCATACTAACAGAAATTCCATGAAAAAAATTGTTTCCCCATGGAACCAGCGTAAGTCTCGTAGCTCTGCACCAAGACACCATACTTTAAACCGGTCGGCTACGGCGCGGAATTAATATTATTTTAGTAAAAATAAAAACTCTACAACAGAGTTGTAAAAATAAAAACTCTACAACAGAGTTGTAATAATCAAAAATTAAGTAAATTCTAAAATAAGAGAAATAAAGGAAGAATATTGGGAGCCATATATGAGCAATCTTCAGAGGAACTTCTATGGGATTTTCCGTCACCGCCGGCCGCCGTGAAACGGGCGACTCGACAGAGAAAGGCATTATATTATTATCATGTTTAAATGAAAACATGTAATGTTACAAATATGTAGGCCTATTTTAACAATGCCCACCGCTGTGGTCTCGCGATAGCGTGCTGCCTTGTCACGCAGCGGGCCCGGGTTCGATCCCCGGTCGGGGCAGTTTTTCTGGGTGAGATTTTTATCGGGGTTTTTCCTCACCTGTAAGACAAATGTCAGGAAAACTTTAAGGCCCAAACGGTCCCCGAAATCATATGGCCATCATCATCATCCTTATCATCAACATCATCCTTCATCGGTGTGCAAATCAACGGGAAGCTACCACACCTACAATTCCCTAGTAAAGCTGCAAACATAGCATGAAATGCTATGATTGCAGTGAAGGACCTGCCTTCGGGCAGAATTACTATGGATGGGTGTATTTTAACAATGCGAAAAAAAATTCATTTTAGCAATCTAAAATTGTAAAATAATAACTACTTTGACATGTAACAGATAGGCCTAAATATTGTTTTTTTGTATCTGGGAATAGAAAAAAAAATTAATGTGTTAGTTAAGCACTACCAGACGTCCTCTTTTAACCAGACATGTTTTAATTTCAGGTCTCAAAGATGGTCTGGGTGGAGTTTTACTAAAATGAAGATATATCAGCTTTAGGTAAGTAGCCTATATAGAAACTTAATTAGTTATTGCTTTAAAGTATGGAAATATATTTATTACAATTACAATCGCACATTTTTGAACTTTCTCCTGACAAATTAAAATTCTATAATATTTTTAGAGAGAAAGAAGTAATGCCGTAAACTGTGTATCAACTTGCATTGCCTTCTTCAAGAACTTGACGTTAGAATAACAGTGGTATCAAATATGTTTAATGTTTGCGAAGAATATCCTACCGACGTTGCGATGGTTTACCCACTTTTCTCTTTCTCTAAGCAAGCGGTCGGCAACTTTGAAGTATGAAAACCTTTTTAAAAAGTTGGTTTACTCTGGGGGTGCCAAGGAAAATTGTGATACTCACTGTGGACTAAAGTCCTGTAGAACCCAGCCACCTATGTCACTCCATATTCCCCTGTCTTCCTTTGTTTTCTCCATTTTTTACCCCATTCTTCCTAAATCACATTTCATCTCCATCAACTCATCCTGTTCTCGGTCTTCTCTGGTCTCTCCTTCCCTCTATTTTTCAATCAATGCTTTTTATAGCTATTTCACCCTGCATTCTACAGGTCTGCATGTGACCCACCCACTTTTATCTTTTAACTCTGATTGTAAACGTCATAAAAACCCCTTCTTACTTCTAAGCGTCGGTTTCACCAACAGAGGTAAACTGGCGTAATCCAGTTACCTCTGTTGGTGAAATCGACCCTAAGTCTCCGCAACTTTGTCATTATCTGGACCATGTATTAAATAAATAAACTATTTATACATAAGGACATATAAGTTTCAAATAATCCTCTACAACCATCCTGGTATGTATCGACGAAATATAAATAATTACGTCCGGGTTCGATGGCCAAGGGGTTTGAAACTTCGTTTGTAAAATTTTCAATCTCGGAGCCAGGAGGGGTAGGAGACTATAATTTTTATTCGCTAGATTATACACCGTATTCCTGCATTCAACGACTAACCCTTCGCGGTGCATATGTTAAGAAGGCATGTGGTTCTATATGCTAATACGTGTCGGCACAGATTTTACCTTCTCCCTCTCTTAATCATCCGTCATACAACACACTTCACAAACACATAAATTTACACTCATCCTGCACTCCTCTTTGTACACAATACAATAATACACCATTTACGTAAAGTGGTCTGCCGAAGTAATAAGTACATTGAAAATTGACCACATTAACGTCATCTATGTTGCCTAGCGCGGAACTTGAAGCACGAATAGAATAATAGGTGGCACTGGAATACGCACACACACACGCGCGCGCGCGCGCGCGATATATATATATATATATATATATATATATATATAATGCGGGCGACTAATAAACCTACCTGTCATAAGGGTGTCATTGCTCCAGGGATACCTCATTGCCGATGCTTGTTCTAAATAATATAATTATTATAAACATGGAGTATTACTCCATGGATATAGACTTTGTCTCTCTTATGTTGTCTCTGCAGTTTTGATTTCGATGTATTTGGAGTAGTGTTATCTGTATATAAAAAACCCTAGGGGATATTCTAATTTGTGATGTATGGTTTTATAGAATCAACTTTCTTTACATACGAGTAATAATTCTTTTGAAAATAATTACATATCAAATATAGTGTTTTACTTAATTCTTATTTGAGTTATAGAAGACTCTTTAACAGCTAAGATAATATCGCATCTATACTGCATTCTCTTTTAAATTACAATGAATAACAACAGAATGTCTAAAGGTCACGGTCTGATTGGTTACTGGTCTAGGTTAACCATCTGCGCATTGGAAAAATAGTCCAGACATTAACATCGAAGAAATAGCTCTGAAATTAAATAATTACATAACCCGTAGGAAAGAAACCAGTGAATGAATATAAATAATTAAATTTTGCATTTAAAGACAAATATTTGCATTAAAAGCAACGAGAAAATGTGCATATTGTTCAAATAGTAATGATACAGATTTTTCAAGATGGCAGAGTTAGAAAACATAAGGTCGGCCATTTATAATGATTGTTAACATATCTCAGTGTCAGCTAAATATGTCAATATCAAATGCAAAGATAATAAAAATTCACTGGTGAAGATAGGCTATAGCTGCTAAGGTTTAGGGAATTTTGAAGAGGACTAAATGTTTAGGTAAATTGTTTGTTATTTTTATTAGACTGTTGCGAGTAGTTTAGAACGAACCACGCTCTGCCAAACCATTTGTCGCGTATTGAGAGTGAACCACCTTCACCGCTACTGCTACCTTCCGGGATCGCTGGGTTATGGTAATGCTGTATTTTAGCAGAATGATCCAGATATTTAATGAAGTTAATTACAAGAAAACAGCCTGCCTCGGGCCCATAGAAGGCGGCTAACCATTCATCTTTCTTTCCTAATTGAACATGCCTATAAATATAAATACTGACTATAACTTGCATGGACTGAACTAACTTCGTTATAGGATAGAGAATGATAATAACTCTTAAATAATACCAAGGGGCGTAACATCAAATAAAAGATAAGCTTTTAATAAGAAAATAAGTGTGGACTGTATAAAAACAAAAAATAATGAATACATAACAGAAATTGGTCTCTGATCAGTCGATCAGTCACAAACAGTAACCAAAATATAATAGAACAATAACGTACCATTTAAACTATCACACGCATACTTGTCTAAGTCCTATTGGAAATCCTTCTTCCATGTTTACTTAGACGAAATCAAATCTAACCGTTCCTCGGTTACAATCCACTTGCTCATCTTCTGAATCACCATGTTAACCTCGCCAGTTCATGGTGGACTTGAGTTGGATTCACACACTGAATCCCCTTTCTAAAGAACCAAACGCCACTTAGTGAGCCGATCGAATGATGAAGTCCGTTGAGATAACCGAGCATATATCAGGTTCGCGAGTGGAAGGGATGTGCGCAGTAGAGATGCGCGAGGAATAGGGTAAAAAGGGAAGGGGTGTAACCACACGGAACACAGGAACATTGGCAGGCTTCACAAATGTTCTTCAGTAGGGAGGAGCACACAGATGTATAACTGAACCGAAAAAAGGCACTTTCGGTTCAATAGCTCTCCCTACACCCTCCGGGTAACAGAAAAGAGTCCATAGGCTTGACGTAATGTCCAAAGAAGCAATCCCACGTTGGGAGGGGAACATAAACACTATTGGATTCCAGCGGTAACTTCAAAGCAAATCTTCCATCGTCCCCAATATCACAATCACCACACCTATTTTCATGTAGACTATTCCAGCGCTGAAAATATACTCCAATTTGCTTCAGCCGCCATAGCACAACATTGCGGTGTTCCAGGTGAAGACTCGGGTGACGATAATCATCGGATTGCCGGATCGCAATCCCGTTCCACCGCTTTCCAGGAATCCATAGTTCCAAAGCCACTATGTCGGTCAGCTGGGCACTCGGGGGTCGGCCGGATCCTCCAAGCGCTCGACTACCGAACACTCCAGGCATACAGACTGTAGAACTGCCAATGTTTAAGGAAAGGTAACTGAAACAAAGAACAGGCGCAAACAGGAAAGCAGAACCATAGATATGCTAAATTAACATGTGTCATTATACAAAGTATTTAGCTTTAACATTCAGCTCTTTTCATTTATTACAAACATGCTTGAATTTACTCGATAGCATTACATATTTTGACCTGCCTAAGATGTTATTTTACAATGTGGTCATGGACGCCGACTAACTTCTACTCACTCTTTTCTAGAATTTAGTTTGCGTCACATTAGTAAGACCTGAACCACCTATACAGAAACTCATTCTAGTAACTCAAACATCGAAAAGAATGACACAATCAGCCCAAACACTTATATTCATCAGTATTATATTCTACTATCCCAAACGAGCATATAGCCTATACATATATAAATAAACTACGTAAACTAAGATTGACATTCTCTAGACAGATGCCCATACCGCTGACATTTCCAACATTGAAGATTCTTTATTAATATTTGTTCAGGCTGGGAGAGAGAATTCATATGATCTTTAAGCCGCTGACGTAATATGTTTACATCACCTTCAACTTCTATACTTAGCAGGTTTAATTCACGAACGAGCTTATCTTTGGATACTATATCTACCCAGCTAGGCATGTTTACTAAATATAATAGACACAAGATGTAAACAACTATAGGCAAACGTAGTATTACATGCATAAATCAGTCTCTGTTCTGGTATAAAGAAAGATGAGTTGATGTTTACGTAACATAAAACAAACACGTAAACTAATGCTTAATAACTTCAACTTAAATACAGCATATCTTTCTATATGAAAAGCACAAAACGAATGCCTTGCTACCATTTGGGCGCAATTAAACCCAAAAAACCAAACCCTTAACCACGCTCTGAGAAACCATTTGTGGCGAGTAGTTTAGAACGAACCACGCTCTGCCAAACCATTTGTCGCGTATTGAGAGTGAACCACCTTCACCGCTACTGCTACCTTCCGGGATCGCTGGGTTATGGTAATGCTGTATTTTAGCAGAATGATCCAGATATTTAATGAAGTTAATTACAAGAAAACAGCCTGCCTCGGGCCCATAGAAGGCGGCTAACCATTCATCTTTCTTTCCTAATTGAACATGCCTATAAATATAAATACTGACTATAACTTGCATGGACTGAACTAACTTCGTTATAGGATAGAGAATGATAATAACTCTTAAATAATACCAACTGGCGTAACATAAAAGATAAGCTTTTAATAAGAAAATAAGTGTGGACTGTATAAAAAACAAAATAATGAATACATAACAGAAATTGGTCTCTGATCAGTCGATCAGTCACAAACAGTAACCAAAATATAATAGAACAATAACGTACCATTTAAACTATCATACGCATACTTGTCTAAGTCCTATTGGAAATCCTTCTTCCATGTTTACTTAGACGAAATCAAATCTAACCGTTCCTCGGTTACAATCCACTTGCTCATCTTCTGAATCACCATGTTAACCTCGCCAGTTCATGGTGGACTTGAGTTGGATTCACACACTGAATCCCCTTTCTAAAGAACCAAACGCCACTTAGTGAGCCGATCGAATGATGAAGTCCGTTGAGATAACCGAGCATATATCAGGTTCGCGAGTGGAAGGGATGTGCGCAGTAGAGATGCGCGAGGAATAGGGTAAAAAAGGGAAGGGGTAACCACACGGAACACAGGAACATTGGCAGGCTTCACAAATGTTCTTCAGTAGGGAGGAGCACACAGATGTATAACTGAACCGAAAAAAGGCACTTTCGGTTCAAGACCAATTTACACACGTGTATTACTCAAATACATAAACACATTACTATACAGTAAAAGCTCCTTATTCGCGGGTTAAAAAATTGCGACACAGTTCCTGTATTCGCGGATCCAGTCGGTATATTAGAAGGATTAGTGCAGTTTTTATTGCAGACAGGTGTCAACGCGGCTTTTACAAAAAGTGATTCAAACCAAATGGACAAATAAATATCAAAACAAAACAAACCTTATTGTCACTAACCCTAAAGTTCATTAATAAATGCTGTTGTATTTTACGTGCCGATATGTACTTTGATAAATGCCTCCATCGCCACGATCGGTATATTATTGTTTCAACTTGTCATTCCTTGCAATAATTTTGATTAAATACACGTGTCTCTTGTGCTTTTTCCTCAGTTTATGATGTCGAGTAAAAGGAAAGAAAAATTAGTACCGAAGGAAAAAATAAAATAAAGTAAATAGTGTTGCCACTTAAAGTACAAATATAAATGTTTGACCGTTTATACGCATTGGCGAGTCGTTTGCGTATATATCACACTGTTTCAATGTTAATGTATCAAGAAATCCGAAGACAAAATAAGGAATTCTATCGCAGAATTCTCAGCTGACAGTTATAATTAATAGAAATTGTTCATAAATCTCTCATTAATTGAGTTTATTTTGATATTTTTTAAAATTGTATTCTGTAACCTTGGAACGTATCCCCTGTATCCTACCCATACAAATTACCATTCCATATTCGCGGTATATTTGAGGAACATATCCCCCGCGAATAAGGAGCTTTTACTGTATAAGAAACAAATTTCAAATAACTTGATAACTTTGGATTATTTTGTAATAAAATGTCAAATTATCTGTTTAACTCGTATTACACGATAACAATGAATTAATATTAATCACAAGGTCGTCATATTTTGATTTAGGGCCTAGTCTTATACAGTAGTTTAGTTGGGGGAACGTGGAGGACGACGCCCCTTCCCCAAATATTTGGATTAGATTTTTTTTAAATCGATTTTCTTATAAATTACAACAACAATATTTCCAGAACCATCAACAGTATATAATAATTTTTTATCAAAAGTATTTAAAACACTCGTTCTATGTAGCCTATAGTATCCTTCTTTATGGAAGCTCGTATAGGCCTAAAGGCGAGTCCCCGCAAATATTTTATTTCAATTAAAGTACTGCTCATACTTACATTGCAAGATGCACGATTATTTCTCGGTATTTCATTGAATGTTTCATAAAATCCATCTCTTAGCCGGATACAAAAAAGATCTCAAACATTTAACAATAACATAAAGTGAAGTTGGAAGGAGAAGAAGAATTTGACACTTTGATCTTTTGAAAATCAAGCAAGGAGAGTTACTGAGCCGTACCATTAATATTACTAGGAAGTATTGATTAAATTATAAACATTCAACTTTTATTATTCATTACAGTGAATGCAAATTGTGATTAATGATACATGATAGTAACTGATTTTCAACATATACTGTATAAAACAGTGAAACATTTTTATTGCAAATTACTGTGTTAATTTTTTTCGTGAAATTATATTTTAATTATAAAACTATTTTAATTTATCTCAGTACTATTAATTAGTGTTGGTGGGCTATGCTTCGTCCCTGGTCGCGGGTTCAAACCTGGTCAGGGTCGATAGACATTTAAGGGTTTAAAAATCCTGAGCATGTCTTCCTTCGAAAGGGAAGTACAGCCTTGCTTCTCATATGGTAGATTTACAACACGTAAAAGAACTTTTTATGACTCTGAGCAAAATTTGTCGATTTGTATCTGGATTCCGGCGCTTATGGCTGGAGCTGATAAAAGAGCATCGTTAAGTAAAATTGTTAACTAAACAATTAGATAAATAATGTAAAATATTATATCAAATAGAATAGGTGTCTCAAATTCAATTAGGCCTAGAATATTATTTTCATAAGAGGTAATCCTACTTGATTTTCTTCCTGATCTCGGACTGTACTGTCGGCTCCAGTTAATTTTTCAGGCGCAAACTCGTTCTTGATTGGTTATGCATTCCTCTCTTACAAAATAAATATTATCGAACGTGTTGGTTTAAATGGCAGCGTTTTAGGCTGAAAGAGCTTCCTGATTTTCCTCAGTCCTCAAGGGAAACCTCGGATTGGAATTTATTTACAAGGCAGAGACTACAATAGAAAATAAACATGTCTCCTGCAATGACTGTAAATATTACTTGACATGGATTGACAAAATCTATCTTAAACTGTGGATCATAACATTTATAGATGCAAAAAACTTAAGCATTTTAAAACAATCCATAATTTTAAACCCTGGGAAATAGCCAGTCTAACCACGTACTAATAATTCATCATTTCAAGTTTTTTTTTTAAATTGTTGAGTCAATAGATTTTAAAACATTATAAATAATTGTTTACACCACATGATTAAAGCTGTTATATTTAGTGTTTAGTTATATTGCACAGAGTCAATTTGATGATTTGTGATTTCTTGACTATGTGTAATACAATTTTATCATAAGTAATGCCACGAGTGATTTCTACTCACGAAGTGAGGAGTGAATTTATCTAGAGAATTTGGGAATCAAGACTGACATTTGTTAGGACTATTTAACGAATAAAATTAAGTTGTTTACTCACAAATCATTATTTAAATATAGTTATTTTAAGAAGTTATATATGTAATGTAAACGGAGATGTTTGAAAACAAATGAAAAACGTTATGTTTCACTTGTTTATCACTGCAACCAGATCGTATTATTTATTGTCAAAGGATCGCAATATTGTAAGAATGCACCCTAGTGGAGAAAAAATGAAACACATCAAACTGTATATTAATTAATTTCTGATGTCCTATGATGTAAATATGTCAATTATATTTTTCTGGAATGTTATTACCTGGGAAAAATACGTTTAAGAAAGTGCAAACAGTGTTTTTTTTTTGTGGTATAATCAATTGCTACAAATGTTTTTTTTTTATATTATCTCCCGCAATAACGATAAGGTTACATTCGTGCACTATATATACAATCTGGTAGCCACATGTAGTCGCTGCAAGATAATTCAGAATGTTAAAAAGGAGGAACTTGATTTTTACAGTGATAAAATTAAACTGATCAAATCGAGGTGCTTGGTTGTAAATCAGAATTCATTGAATCGTGATTGGTCATTGACTCCCATTTGGGGCATGAGTTAAATAGTTACCATGAAGATCCTAATTATTAATATAGTTTAGTTATAAGTTATATATTGCATTAATGTATTTATATAGCTAATTGAAACATAGCAACTAGTGATCATGTAGAAGATTTCCGGGCTGTTGGCCATGGTCTTGAGGCTTGTAGTTCCCCAACGTTTCGCCAGAGATTGCGTCCGGCATCCTCAAGGGTTGTCTTGAGGATGCCGGACGCAGTCTCTGGAGAAACATTGGGGAACTACAAGCCTCAAGACCACGACCAACAGCCCGGAAATATTCTACAAGATCATCATAGCAACTCCCGCCGTGAAAGCCTAAGTCAATATAATAGCAAGTAGTATTAGAGGTACATAATGTGATGGAACATGCTGATTGATAAATTAATAAAAATGGATTATCCATTTTATCATATTCACCATTTCGTAATATCGTTAAAAATTAACATTACCTTTGTTTTTAAAGCGCTTATAAATAGAAATGTAATAAAAGAGACTATTAACTTTCAAGTTTAAAAATGGAATATGACTCGCTATTCCAACTTGAATTATAGATTTAATGAAAAACAAACAATTAATATGGTATGGTCTTGTAAAAAGACTGACAGAAGAAATATTCCCAATAATAATAATACTAGAATGGTTATCTGGTAGAAGAGAATGGCCAAAAATAGCCTGTACTAATGGTGTTTTGATCAGCATGAGAGAAAAAGGACTGGTCGATAGAGATTGAAATAAGAGGGAGATGTGAAGGAGGATGGCAGTAGATTAATTGGGCGTAGGAAGATGTTGTGAAACATTGTGAATTCTACTAAATAAATAAAAATAATAATTATCTTAAATCAATGTATTAATTCTTTGTGATTGGTTAAGCAATGTCCACTACTTTGTAGAAAAGTACTATGATTGGTGATTGTAAGATTGATGAATGGAATCATACTAAATAACGTCATTTGTTTATTTGATATTTAACCTCCACGCCTCTTCCTTTTTTGTGTCATGTGCGTCATTTGTTTTCATTTTTTTATATTGTGTACGTCCTTCCAAATGTCTAACAGTGAACCCACCCTCTTTTTTACGCATTTTATGATAACTTTTTTGACCTATACCAAGCTATCGAGATTAATTTTGTAAGGAGCAACGCCCAAATTAATTTATAATAAATCAATAACCAATTAAAAACATAAAGATACAATTTTTAAAATAAATATACTTTTTGACCTCAATTCTTTCTCCTTATACAAAAGTAAATATTGATGCACCAGAGAAAGAAAGTCTCCGCGCGAGGATGACAGTCTAATGCGGCAAGTGGGTGTTGAGTTTATCTGCAGGTGGCTTCCTGGAATACCATTAGCTAGTGATAATGTTGAAATCAATTGGTACAGATTTATGTTATAATGTTCCAGTATAATGTACAATGTTCCAGTCATGCAATATGACAATACTGCCTTCAGAACCAACCCATCATACTAGGTATTCTGACACACTACTAGACTTAATTATAACAAATAATCCTCAAAAAGTTATAACTAGTGGACAGATAGAAGCTCCAGGCATCTCTGCACATGACTTAATATACATTGAATATTCACTCCTTTGCTCTAAACGTAGACCTAGACTTGTAACATACAGAGACTTGAAACATATACATTATGCGCAATTAATTGATGACGCTGCAAAACTACCTTGGAACAACATATGGACACTTAGAACTGTAGACGAGAAAGTTGAAAATTTTAATGACATGATTTTACAATTGTATGACAAACACGCACCTATCAGGACTAGACGTATAAACAGACCACCTGCACCCTGGATGTCTGATAATATCCGCTTGCTCATGACTGAGAGAGACGTAGCAGTCAGGAAATACAGGAGGAACAAAGAACTGACAGACTTACAGACATACAAACATCTGAGGAATAAAGTCAACCAGACTATAAGGAATGCAAAACTAAGATATGCCCATACTATTATTACACAATCTATGTCCAACTCAGCTGACATGTGGAAAAATTTAAAATCAATAGGCCTCTGTCAAAATAAACTACAGGTAGAAACAGCTGACCTACCACTAGATGAGTTGAATGACCATTTTACCCGCCTCCTTTCTGACAACACCTCACAACACAAACAACAGACAATAGATGAACTAATGTCATATTCCCAACCTACCCGAGACAAATTCTTTTTTTCCTATATCTCACCTGATGACGCCAAAAGAGCAGTATTACGTATTAAATCTAAAGCACAAGGAATAGACAATATAACAATAACTCTCCTGCAAAAAATAATAGACATTATTCTCCCAACAATAACCCACATTTTTAATGCCTCTATAATGACCGGGACTTATCCCAGACTCTGGAAAATGGCTCTAGTTCGTCCTACACCGAAATCAAACACTCCCACAACACTCGATGATTATAGACCAATTAGTATTCTTCCCTGTTTATCTAAAGCACTGGAACACATAATACACTCACAGTTAACAGACTACCTCACCACACACGACTTACTTGATGAACATCAGTCTGGTTTTAGAACAGGACATCACACAAGTACTGCACTACTTGACATTGTAGAGGACATAAGAGACTCAATGGACAAAAGCAAACTCACCGCAATAGTCCTACTCGACTACAGCAAAGCCTTTGACACAGTAGATATAGACTTAATGCTAGCGAGACTAAAGACACTACATCTGTCGGAAAACTGCCTTGATTGGTTTGCATCTTACCTCACTAATCGTCAGCAATCAGTTTCTGTTAATAATCGCATTTCTTCCTGGCGCTTGGTGAGGAAAGGGGTACCTCAAGGCGGCGTCCTCGCTCCTCTTCTCTTCTCGATTTATATTAATGACGTGACCAAGAAACTACAAAACTGCAAGCATCATCTTTACGCCGACGACCTACAGATTTACACACACTTTAGGCCTGACGAAATTAATGAATATATTGACAAAGTAAACACTGACCTCAGGCATATATCTTTATGGTCCAGACAATATGGGCTGAAACTAAATGTAAACAAAACGCAAGCAATAATTATCGGACATCCAAGGCTATTACACCTCATAAACAATGGCAATATGCCGGCTGTCATATTAGATAATGAACAAATTCCTTATACCGACGTCGTTAAAAACTTGGGATTTCACTTAGATTCTAATTTAAATGGCATGAGCAAGTAAAACAAACATCTAAAAGGATCTTCTCCATAATGCATTCCCTAAAGCGACTTAAACATTTTCTTCCTACAACTCTTAAAAGAATTTTAATCCAAACTTTAGTGATGCCGCATTTTGACTACTGTGACGTTCTACTAACTGACATAAGTGACGGATTGTCGGACAAACTGCAGCGTGTCCATAATATGTGTATCAGATTCATATTTAATGTTCGAAAATACGATCACATTTCTCCATTATTCCACGAATTGTCATGGCTACATCTAAAAGAGAGAAGAAAATCGCACTGTCTAATTCTCCTATTTAAGATCCTACATACCTCGATTCCCAATTATTTATCATCCCGTTTCCAGTATCTATCCTCAAACCATAACTTAAACACAAGATCACAACATAGTCTCTTACTTAATATACCGCAACATAGGACATCACATCACTCCATGTCATATACCATCTCCACTTCTCGCAACTGGAATTCCCTACCACAAGAAATAAGGGGCTGCCGGACATTGGCATCTTTTAAAAGAAATCTAAATTTATATTTGCTCTAAACTCGACTTCATTATTATCCAGTGTAAGATATATATATTAATTGGTGTTTCCCGTATAATGTATCATATTTATATTATTATTATTGTTATTATTATTATTATTATTATTATTATTATTATTATTATTATTATTATTATTATTATTATTATCGTATCATTATTGTTATTACCCTATAAAATGTTGTTTGTACATGACATTTACATTGCTACATTTATTGTATATTTAACTGTTTATAATTAGTATAGTGTATATCTATATTTGTCGAATATTTGTTTGTATTTGTACTGGTTGAGTGGAAGAGAGGGCCTTATGGCCTTAACTCTGCCAGAATAAATAAAGTATTATTATTATTATTATTATTATTATTATCTATAAAAGAAGCCTATTTGACATATTAATTGCATTAATCTGATAATTAGTGATTAGATTAAACTTTGTAATAAAAGAATAACTCTACAAAATAAAAGATTAAAAATTACATAATTAAAATTCTATAAAACTATGGCAGTACCAACGTTAACATATGCTTGTGAAAATTGGACATTTAATAAATCAAATAAAAGAAAAATAGAAGTAGCTGAAATGAAATTCTAACCTCATGGGCTAGTGGACAGCGTTACTGACTACTGTTCATAAGGTCCCGGGTTCGATTCCCAGACCGTAGGATTTTTTTCTGTGGTTGTCCATGGTCTGTAATTTAGGTTCAGTTTAGGTTAAGAACTCTTCTGGCGCTTCATTATCATTTTTCATCCATCATATCATCGGGGTAACGTAACTCCGCCTTCCGGGTGTCCCAACTTAAGAAATGGATTACATTTCCGCCAATGTCAGGGGAGAAAGTCAGAAATGTCATAAAAGACAACCTGATGGCATTCGACAAAAAAAAGTTCAATAGCTGGCTATACATTATTAGATATAAAATATAATGAAACAATAAGAACCAAATTAAACATGTACAGTGTTATAGATAAAATGCAAGATCTAACTGGCTCCAACATTTAGAAAGAATGGCACCCTACAGACTCCCACAGTTTTTGCTTCACTACCAATCCAAAGGATAAAAATTAAAATGTATATCTGTTGGCAGGTGCCGTCGTCCTCAACTGTGTTAAAATACTATATTTAAACTATTATCCGGAGGCCTTTCGGAAGTTAACTTCCAAGATCAGCAGGATGAGTGTCTGCTGCTAGTTGTTGTTTACGACATTGTAGATTTCCACCCATCCATAGTAATTCTGCCCGAGGGCAGGTCATTCACTGCAATCACAGCTCCATGCTATGCTTGCAGCTTTACTAGGGAATTGTAGGTGTAGTAGCTTTCCGTTGCTTTCCACACCGGTGAAGAATGATGATGTTGATGATGAAATGATAAGGATGATGATGATGATGGCCATATGATTTCGGGGACCGTTTGGGCCTTAAAAGTTTTCCTGACATTTGTCTTACAGGTGAGGAAAAACCCCGATAAAAAATCACTCAGAAAAACTGCCCCGACCGGGGAACGAACCCGGGCCCGCTGTGTGATAAGGCATCACGCTACCTCGAGACCACAGCGGTGGACGTTGTAGACTTGAAGTGTCATTAGTAGCAACTGCCTTGTTAACTATCTCGTATAATGGGTTGTACGACTGGGGTGTCTTCTCATTGAGTAGTAAGCTGCTGTTTATTTCTTTTATAATTTCAAGGTCTTCCAATACATTTATCTTTGCTGGAATTTTTTCTTTGTGAACTATTGTTAGAGTGTTTTGTATTGTGTTCATTCGGTGACCAGCGTTAATGATGTGTCCGGGATAGCTTGATTTACCACCCGCGGTAACATACTCACCTCAATGGAATTTTATATGAATTTTATTAGTATTAAATACAAAGGAAGAAGGAATATTGGGCGCCCCATAACTATATGGTCCAGCGCTGTGGTCTCGAAGTAGCGTGCTGCCTTGTCACGCAGCGGGCCCGGATTCGATCCCCGGTCGGGGCAGTTTTTCTGGGTGAGGTTTTAATCGGGGGTTTTCCTCGCCTGTAAGACAAATGTCAGGAAAACTTTAAGGCCCAAACGGTCCCCGAAATCATATGGCCATCATCATCATCCTTATCATCATCAACATCATCATCCTTCACCGGTGTGGAAAGCAACGGGAAGCTACCACACCTACAATTCCCTAGTAAAGCTGCAAGCATAGCATGAAAATGCTATGATTGCAGTGAAGGACCTGTCTTCGGGCAGAATTACTATGGATGGATAACTATATGGAGGGATGCAGTCTCTTGATGAGAAGCAGGTATATGGCCTAAATCCATGACATAGAAGAAGAAGAAGATGCTATATTAGTGTTTTATTAGTTTTTAATTATCCTTACAGCGCATTGCTGAGCTATGTTTTTGAAGGGTATAATACAACCTAGACTCGTGTGGCATTCGGCTCACCCGCATTCCTTCTTAGGACTTTCTTTCTCTAGGAGAACAGTAGAATATCTCCACATCGAAAAGAACAGTTCTCGTTTTAATAGCTTGAATTGCCTCGATCTCAAATGTAAATAAAAAATAAATATTCTCAACTCGTGTCCAACTCAGGGTCGGATCGAGGGATGAGATGAGATGGAGACCTCTATATTTATAGAGGTCTGTGAACGACAAGGCTGCTGGCCGACCACTCATGACCCACCGTCACAGGGATGGATGAATTAAATTAAACGAATGGATGAAATAAGTATGGAGGAATGGTAGAATGAAATTTGTGGCAGGGGAAAACGGGAGAAACTCCGAGAAAAACCTGCCCAAGCTCCGTTTTGACCACCACGAAATCCACATGGAGTGACCGATCTCCAGAACCCAGCAGTGAGAGGCGAACGTCTAACCGCTTGCGCCACAGACCTATATTTGATCTTATTGTGCTTAAGACATTTTAGGCTGTATAATGCTAACATATCTGTGAAAAATTCACTAAAACTGAACTATCATATCAGTTGATCCAGATACCTGTTGTGGCATTGCTAGATTTTTTAAATATTTTGTACTGAAACTTTAGTACGGATTTGGCTACAAAATATTCCATGTGGTCTGAACGCATGTATCATGTGTAACACAACTGATAATAAATTTAATAGTTATGAAATATTTGATGGTCACTATGATCCACATAGTAATAAAATCCAAACTCAATATTTGTATTGACCACTAACTAACTCACTGGCACTATCGAACTCGTAGGTTTACAGCCGCGCGGACATAATCTCTCCATATATCCCTATCCTGAGCTATTGTCTTCTAATCATTCCCTGTATAATCTACTTCCTTCAAATCATAGTTAATATTATTCTCCCACCTCATTCTTGGTCTACAACTAGACGTTTTCCTTCTGGTTTCCTACAAGAAGCTTCCATGCACGTCTTTCATTCCCCATTCGTGCCACATGTCCTGCCCATCGCAGTCTATGAGACTTAATCGTTCTTATTATATCTGGCTTCCTATAAAGACCATGTACGGTAGTTCACTGTTATTTAGTCTTCTCCATTCACCTGTCTCTTCATCTCTCTTTGGTCCAATTTTTTTTTCTAAGAACTTTATTATCGAATACGCGTAATCTCCTTTCCTCCCTTAAAGTAAGAGTCCATGCTTCGCATCAATATAATATAACTGGTACAATAATAGTTTTATATATTTTTAGTTTAACGTTTTTTGAAAGTAGTTGGGACGTCAAGAGTCCCTGTAATGCATAATAGCACGCATTTCCAGAATTGAGCCTATGTTTAATTTCTTTGTGCATCTCATTCCTATTTATTATTATTATTCCTACGTATTTGAATTCGCCACTTCCTCAAAATTTCCCTCATTTGTCATTAGCTGTCCATTTCCACCCAATCAAATAGATCGTCACTGGGATTTGAAATCGGGACATTAGATTACGAATCCCAAATGTTTGACAAATGAATATATAAGGCTCGGTAACACAAAAGTTATTTTTACAATACTATTCAGGTTATATTTTGATTTTCTGACTAATTTAACATGACTCCATGGAGCAACAGGTGTAAAAAGCCCTTGTTCTACCAGTGTACCACAATTCCCCAACTTTATTTTGAGTTTTCTTAAGAGAAGTTCGTTACCTCTATATTCAAGTGGTTATACAGTTTACACGTGATTGAGTGAACATTTTATTTCAGTTTACTTTCTCAAATTCGCTGATAAACCAATGAAGTAAGTCTATTGCATTTAATTTCACTTTCTCAAATTGTCCACCGCTGTAGTCTCGAGGTAGCGTGCTGCCTTGTCAAGCATTTGGCCCGGGTTCGATCCCCGGTCGGGTCAGGTTTCCTGGGTGAGGGTTTTTCCTCACCTGTAAGACAAATATCGGGAAACTCTAAGGCCCAAACGATCCCCGAATATCATATGGCCATCACAATCATCATCATTCATATTTGCCTTAGATTAAGTTTAGGATTATGGACTCTCCTGGCGCACTACTATCATCATCATCATCATCACCCATCATATCATCGGGGCAGCGTAACTCCGCCTTCCAAGCGCACGAGCTTCAGAAGTTGGTTACAATTACGTCAATGCCAGGAGAGAATACCAGAAATGTCGAAAGACAACTTGGGACACTAAATAAAAAAATCTCAAATTAATTAGCAAAAGAATGTTGTGGTTAGTATGCTGCAGTTTTTCAACCTTAGTTTCACTTTTATTAATCGGAATTAAGTATAACTTCTCAAATAAAAAAATATGTAAATATAATGTAAAAAATGAGAAATTATCAGACATTATATTTCATAATGAAGTTTTTTTTAGAATTCAGTTTTTTATTTTAGGTCCTTAAAGGGAAAACTCCCCAATTATTCGTTGCATCAACAAATTGACATAAGACAGGTTGCGTTAGGAAGGACCTTGCATG